>JAVLUE010000046.1:0-80884 GCA_034190945.1 Octodonta nipae | reverse complement strand
GTACTTCGGTCATGTTTCTGGTTTCAATGCTCTTTTGTGGTCTCGATTTACGGATTTTCTAGCTACCGATTTGTCGAAAGTAAGTTTTTCAAACTTTCAAATAGTAAAATTTTTTGTTAAAACAGATGAATTGACTTGCACCATTGATTGGTCTTCACGTTTCAGTTTGTCCGTATTTTGTTTATTCAATTTTGTTTGTCTCGGGACCGGCTTCAGTTTCGATAATTTATACCACCAATAAGCTTGTCTATCGCAGTTCTTGTGCGTTGATTTTGACTTTGAGAGAGCGATCAAATCAACAAGGTAGCCAACAGCAACAACAATCAACAAACAACGAAGTGCCTTTATTGAGAGTTTCTTCAATTGTCGATGATACAAATCTAGAACCTAATGCTTTGAATGTTTCAATCACCAACTCAACTTTGACCAGCAATGAAACGGACAAAAATGTTAAAAAAGTGAAAAAATCATCTAGCTCAAAAAGCAAAAAAGTAAAAAAAGAGATTCGTTTAAGCTCAACAAGAACCGAGATCAACATGATCAATAATAGTGTTCATCATCGTTCTCTACTGTTGACCGATAACAATGAAATATTGATCATCAATCTTTGTTCATTGATTTTTTTGTTGACATATTTGCCAAAACTAATTAGCAACGCTTGTCAAGCTTGTGATTTCTTCCGATTGGAGATCATCGATTTCAATCAGAGCACATCATTTTCATTTTATTTAACCTATTTGGATGAGTGCTCGGCGACAGTGTTTATTCCCTTGGTGTTGTTCTGTTTTAATCGAAAGTTTCGTTGCAACTTTAGAATTTCTTCAATAATGAGTTTTCTCATTAGAAAGTGTTGTTTCATGAATATTAATGGTATTCTACGAAATGATTCCAATCATACGTCGTATCGTTTATCGGTGATAAAACGCCATCATTCTAAACATCACCACCATCAGCAACAGCAACAGTGCACGGCAGTCACGTCAATATAAGCGAAAATTATCATTAATTCTGTTTTGAAGCCCGATATGAACTTGAACCATTTTTTCTGGCCTTCTTTCTGTGAGTTGATTAATTTATTTTCAATAAGAACTTTTAAAGATGTAGTCTCAAAAATTTGAATCAAAAAAGAAATGAAAGTTGCTAAAAACTTTAATTCAATTTTCAAAAATTTAAAAATCTATCAGATTTGAGCAAAATGACATTCGCATTGTGACATTCTTGCACACATGGGGATATACACTAACAGCGCAACAATGTAATGATTCACATTCTGACATTTGTGAAATTGAAGTTTTTAAATTGAAAAATAGAACATTTCTCTTTCTAATGACTGATAAATAAATCATAGGAAATAATAGGGTTTGTTTGAAACAAACTGCGTATTGTTGAAAACTTCTCAAATGGTTAAATCTCAGAGCTAATCAGATCAACAACATCATTAGTTTAGAAATTAAATAAACTTGAAAGGCTTAACGAATAGTTTGCTAGAAAAAAAGCTTCGCTGCCAAGAGTTATCAATAGAAAGCAAAAAACTTCAAATTAATTATTTTTAGATTATCAAATATTTTTTTATTATTATTCAATTTCTCGTTTGAGAGCCCGAGAGGTGTGTCAATGATAGGTAGGTGGGGAACTAGGCATGCGTTTAAATAAATGCGATTTATTAGGAATTTTAAATAGTAATCGTAGAATCTAGAATGAAACTGAAATCAATTAGTAATAGTGTATCTACAATTTATAAGCAAGAGAAATCAATTTCATTTTTAATGAGAATATCTGTTTGGTTATTAAATGTATTATTAGTGTACAATTAAAAATTGATGCTTTTTAATAGTACAGAATGTTTTATCGTTCTTTCGCATTGTGTTTTTATTTTTATATCCTTGAGAAACTGTCTAGGCTGTGTTTTGTATGGTTTACTTCAATCAGCAAAGCTATTTTTGGTAAAATTTTTTCTATTTAAATATGAATCACAGTCAGTTTTTTTGGTCATTTTTTCTTATCATTGTTTCAAAATTTTTGGAAAATCAAAATGGCATAGAATATTGAATTAGTCAGTAAAAAAGAGTTTGAAATGATTAAATGGTTGTAGAACTTGATAATAGAGAAGCAACCTACTAGACAGCAAAACCGTACTTATTAGCCACAACATTTATAAAATAAGCAAAAAGGATATCAGTTGAAATCAATAAACGACTTCAACGAAACTTGACAATATTTAATATTGACCGAATCTTTTCGGGTACTTCAAGAATAAATCGAAAAAATTTGTTTTTTTTTTGTCTTACCAAACTTCATAAAAAAAACAATTTCTTCACAAATAATGATGATGAATCAATGAAATCCTATGATAATAAATGAATCGCTTTTTGGCTTCAATTCTTAGATCTCAACAGCAGCTCATTGATTGATCGAATGAATTTTTTGAAAGAAATCGTGAACATGCTCTGTCAAGGATATTTCAAAGCATTCAACAAGATCAAAAGTTTTGATAATATTTTTCAGTAGCAAACAAATTGATGATTTCGTGTTTTCAGCTTGATTATTAGAACAAAAAAATCACAAGAGTTCCAATTTTTTTTTCTTCTTTTTGTTTCTTATTAGTCATCAAATTGGGGTTTCATTGAAATTTTGTTTTTCAGAAAAAAACAAACAGTTGCAAGAATCATTTGATTTTTTTTCCTTTCTTTCTCCCGAAAAGAATATCGAATTTTGGATCAATCTCGAAAATGAAATTGACAAACAAACAGCAAGACAACCAATAAAAAAAATTCCAGTTTAATCGATACAATAAGAGAAAATAAAAGAAATCATGACGGGGCGAGGTCTGACCTCATGAAAAAACATGAATTCTGTCTTAGAAATTCGGTTCCAAAAAAACAAGCAAACAAGAAAAGGGACAGAGAAAATCGATTGTCATTGATAGCTTCATTTTTTTCTTGTTTCAATGTGTTTAGCACTAGAATTTATCATTACTATTATTTGTAGTGTTTTAGTATATTTCATCTATGTTACCAATACAAACACAAAAAGTGCTTGCTTCTCTTCAAGCTTCAACAATTTCTCCCTAGAAGAAATTTGATTAAAATTGTTCCAAACTATAAAAACATATACCAAAAAAAAAAAAAAAATGTTTATTTTCTCTTGTTTGTTGAGCCAAATGAAATGAGTCGAAAAAACCAACAAGGAAAAAAACAAACCAAATGAATTCCAACAGTATTATTGAAGCAATGATAATGTTGTCATTGAAAATATCAAACCAAAAAACAAAAAAAAACTTGTATTTTTCAGATTTATTTGACGAAAAAAATAGAATAAAATAAAAATAGAAACCCATTAAAAAAAAAAAAATTTTAATATATTTATTCAGTTAACTAAAAATGACCAAATTTATTTTCCGTTTGTTAAGGTCTCAATGTTTGTTGTTGAACAGCTTTCATATTCTGATTTGGTTTGGTGTGCATTATTAATAATTTAGATTATTTTTTTGCCTCAAAATCCGATTCAGCAGAAATTTTTTCTCTGGAACTTGATTCTCAATTCATCATAATATTTAATATTCCTGGAATAAGAGTTTAATCGATGACGTTCAATGTATAAAATCACTCATGCTTCTCACTTAAAACTGGATGTTTCAATAACGGGAAGTTTTTTATTAATTAAAGCAACTAACAGTCTGCAGAAATTTTTCTTTCGATTCGGTATTAGGTTGAGAAGTTTCTCTAAGAGGAAAAAAAATCTATCTAAAAACATTTTCAGTTAACCAGAAAATTCTCAGACAATGAGGCTGAATTTGTGTACTTAAACTAATTTAAAATAATCAGTAGCAGACAATTTAATGTTTTTGTTTAGTAATCAGTGTTTCATCAATATTTGTGTTTCATAAATTAAATGTACGCTTGTCATTCAGAGTCATTTCAAAATTAATACCCCTCTAAATCTAAACCAAAATTCGCAATTTTATTAGCTGATTATATTTTTCTTTGATAATTCTATTATTATAAAACAAAACAATTCTGATGAAACAAAGAAAGTTTTCTGTGTTTCCCAGTCAAACAAATTATATGAAAATGTTCAATCATTTGGAAAAAAGTTTTAAGCACACATACACACGGAGACTCTTTTTCTGGGGAACGATTTCTCAACAACAAAACCGCATTTTTTTCTAGTTTCATAATTTTCATTTGTTATTGAAATAGAATGTGTGTGTGTGTCTGTGGGTTGATAAAATATTAAACAAAAAAACTTTTTTCTATTATCCATTGTTTCAATGAAATTAACCTCGACAAATTTGATTCACTGTACACAATCCCATTCATGACCATTACCAACCAAAAAAAAACAACAACATTACCTAAGCTTTGATTTCTCTCTCTCTCTCTCATTTAGTATCTGGAAATGGCCAACCAAGAAACTTTCACAAATTGACAATTATTTAAGCAAACATGCCAAAATTCAAAGCTAAACTTTTGATGATGATGAGAAGGAGGGAATAGAAAAGTTTTAAACAAAAAGTTTCTAGGTTTTCGATTGTCAAATGTTTTGGAATTCTCAAAAAAAAAAAAATATTCATGCTGAAATTCTTTTGAAACAGTGGGAACTTTTTTACAAATTCTTTCTTCCACTCTGTTTATTTTTGTTTTATTAGAAAAAATTTAATTAAGTTTGCAAAATATTTGTAAATACTTGAAAAATGTTTGAGTTTATTTTTTATTTTTTTCTAAATAAAATATAGTAATAAGAATAGAAAATAATTGAACCCAAGACCAACTCTAAACCTGTAGCACTAGAACATTAGCCAGATCCAGTAAACAACACACCAGTAGTGTTATCACGATAATTGAAAAATATTTTCTTCTACAATTATGTGGAGAAAAGAAAAGCGTTTTTTAATGGAAGATTTAGAAGACTGGAAAAAATTGGCAAAATAAAACTTAAAAACAAACAGACAACACATTGAGATCTGTGTTTTTTTTCCAGGCAAATCAACGGTGTCACAAAAAAAAAATTAATCAAAAAATAAATTTTAGGATACTTTTAAGAAAACTGTCAGTTTTTTTTTTGTTTATTCTGTGAAAAATAAATTGAGTCAATCGGACCTAGTTGCAACGCACACTCGTTCCACATTTTTTTTTTTTTTTTTTTGAAACTTAGTAGCAAAGTTTCTTGTCGCATGAGAGGACAATGATAGTTTCCATGAGGAATTCTCAGGTGTGTGTGTGTGTGTGTGTGTGTGCGTGTGTTCGATCATGTGAGCATGTTTTTCCCAAACTTTGCAATTAAAATCTGGTTCAGTTTTTTTTGCCAATTTCTTGAAGTTTGACATCTTTTTCTTCTTTCATTGTTTTGATTCTTATCTCTTGAAAAAAAAAATCTAGAAATTTCTTTATTAAACTCATGGTCTACTGGGAAATTCATTTGGATTCTTGAATCGGCTGTCCATGACCATGATTGAGAATCAAGTTGATTTGAGTTCATTAAAAGAGAATTAATTGATTTTTCCAAAAAAAAAGACTAGTTTATTTTGAATAAAATAATTTTTTCTTTTATGTCTGTCTCTTTTTTTTTCTTCAGGGAAAAATTTGAAACAACCTAATAATTATCTAATTTTCTAATGGAACAAAACAGTTCAGTTTTTTCTTCTGAAACACCCTTTTCTCTCTCTTCTAGAACTACAAAAAAAAACATAGTAAGCTTAGTTGATAATAGTTTGTTTCATTCTGGTACTTTTTGTTTATACCGGCTTTCAAGGTAACTAAAGCCACAAAAAAAAAATTACACAGTTTGAATTCTTTTATCAGGAAGAATAAACAGAGAAAAGTGAAAATAATAATGAGATGTAAAGAAAGTAAGAGGTCCAAACGCCATACATAGAGTGAACATTATTCTTAATTTCTTAGATTTTTTGAGCTATTCTTATTTCTTTCTTTTGTTGCTGTTCCAGTTGTGTTAATCCTTCTCTAAAGTTTGGAGTCCAAACACTAATCTCTTGATGGAAAATTTTTTTTTTAAAGAATTTTTCTTCTGTGTGTGCGTGTGTTACCTTGAGAAACAAAAAAATTTAAGCCAAAAACAAACTTGGTTTGCACTAAATATTCTACACATTGTCTCGCTGCATAAAGAGAGAAGACTACAAATCAAAAAACTTTCTGTGTTCTATTCAATCAAATCAAATTCTTCAATTTTTTTAATGCTTATTTTTTTGTTCTTTCAATAATTAATCTGATCTGATGGTCAAACTAAGCATCATTGATCCTTGGCAGTTCTTGGTTCCACAAAAATAAGAAAAAAGAATCTAAAATGCTATAAAATTTATTTAATTGTTCAATCGAATTATTAATAATACTTTGGACTTCAAAACTGAACTTTGCTATTCAATGTTGATTCTTCTTTCGAAGGACTTGGAACGTTGAATTTTTTTTTCAGAAAAAATTTTTAAAAATTAATTTATTTCAAGTTTTCTTTTAATCTTAATATGGTTTACACATTGGAAATTTTGTTTTACTCTGCTAGTGAACCGGCTTGTTTGTTTATTGTTATTTCAATAAAAGTTTCAGGCCTTGTTTTTTCTATCATCCCAAAGAGAGTGAGTGTCTTTCGATAGACGGTGTATTTTCAATGAATTTTTTCTTGTGTTTTTTTTTTATAAAAAATTTAAATTAAATTTTTTGGAAAAAGAAATTTCTTTGTTTTGAAAACCCCCAAACTATTTTTTTTTGGAAATAATCAATTTTGTAAGAAAAAATGAGATAAATTGATTCGGCTCTAAGCGAAACGTTTTTCTTTCTCTTCACTCCCTCTTTATTTCACGGATTCAAGAATTTTGTTTTACTTCCAAAACAGTGGGGAAAGAGTTTGAGTTGAAATCAAACTCTTTCTAGACCCGATCTTTTTGAGAGAAAGTGATAAAGAGACAGAGAACTAGGTTTCAAAAAAGAAAATTCCATTCGATGTCTAGTCCACCACGAGCTCAAGCAAGCAAGAAAAAATAAAGAATATTTGACGAGTTTGGCGTATGGCTCTAGGGACGACGTTCTCATTTTGATCATCATCATTTTCATTACAGTTCATTTCTCAAATCAATAATATTTGAATAATAATGGAAGAAAGTTTAGGATACAAATTTAAGATATTCAGAATTTAATTTCAAAGAAAAATTTTTTTTTTAATAAGTAAGAATAATAATAGTCTTTACTTTGTTTCCTTTATTAAATTTTAAAAGAAATTTAAACTCAATATTTCCCAAACTTTAATGGCCTAATGCAATGATAGAATTAATATTTTTTTTATTTCAAGTAAAAAACAACGACCATGTGTTTCAAAGATGTAAAATTCTATTTAGAAAAAAAATTCTCTGGTTCAGAACATGAGAAACAGGGCAATGTCGAATTTCGATTTTTAATTCGATTTTTTTTCTACAGGGTGTTTCAAAAAAATGTATACACACTTTGAACTTCCATAGCAAAATTATTGACCGTTTTACAAAATTAAATTTCAGGAAAAATAGCAAGCTAAGTGCTTCAAAAAATGTATACATTTTAAACTTCGAAAGAAAACTTATTTACCGTTCTACAAAGTTAAATTTCAAGAAAATAGAAAGCTGAAAGTCTAATGTAAATGAAACATAAATAAAAATGTTAATACTGTTCAGTTGGTGACCTGCAGCATCAATACAATTCTGAGTACGAGTCACCACTGATTCTGTACATCGTTTCAAAACGTCCAATGAGATTTCTCTACACACTGCTTGAATCTCATTCCAAAGAATGTCTAGGTTACGTGGTTTTCGTTTGTACACCTCATCTTTACTGTGCCCCACAAGAAGAAATCCAGTGGTGTAAGGTCTGGAGAGCGTGCTGGAAACTCGATTGGCCCCCTGCGTCCTATCCACTTGCCCGACAAATTTTTGATCCAAGTAAGCTCGTACGTCCCTGTGATAGTGCGGCGGAGCACATCTTGTTGGAAATAAAAATCATCATTACCGTATAATGCACGAATGGCAGGAAATATGGAATCAGCAAGCATTGTTAGGTAATCAATACCAGTTACAGTGCCTTCAAATCGAAAAGGTCCAATAAGTCCCCTTGAAGACAAACCGCACACACATTTCACCAGGCAAAAATACAATAGTTTAAAGTGTGTATACATTTTTTTGAAGCACTATACTTGCTATTTTCTTGAAATATTAATTTGTAAAACGGTCAATAATTTTGCTATGGAAGTTCAAAGTGTTTATACATTTTTTGAAACACCCTGTATTTCATCTATATTATCATGCCAGTAGTTTTTATTTCGTTTTGCTGCAAAACAATATTTCATCTTAAACTTGCAATCGAAATTTTGCGTAAAGTGAAAAAAATCCGTTTTTTTCAAATTTGACTGATATGTAGTTTTTGAAACATGAAAGGACATGGGCGGTTTTGGATCCTTCTGAAATTCTTTGTTTGTACGATACAGAGGAAGAACATAATTTATGACTTATCCGAAACTCTTACTATATTGAAGTCTGGAAATATTGATTGATGGTGAATTTATTCAAACAGTAGTGATGGTTTTTGCCATCAAATTCAATGATTATCATAATGAGATATAGACTCCACATTCTTTTTAAAAAAATCCAACGATATTTTTCTACTCAAAAAAGAAATTTTTTTATTGGCATAACCTGAAAATTTATTCATCAAAAATATGGGTTAAACTCTTTTTTTAAGTATGCGGTTTCAGTATTCTTTATTCATCGTGTACTAAAAAAAACTGTTTCTTTACTTTTCTGGCTGATGGCGGAGCACGTTCCTTCAGCGATGGTGAAACTTTTTGAATCAATTTTACTTAATTTGATCAAAAACTTTTATTTATTTTTATAAATATTGTGTTAACCCATCCGAATTTCAAGAATCCATTTCTTTTTTTTCAAAAACAGAAATTCACTTGAAATGCATCTTATTATAATTTGATTATCAAGAAATATCTTGAAAATCATAGATAAATTATTGTGATAAAGTTTTTTATAAACAAAACTAAATTTTTAGTTGAAAAAATTTCACTTTTCTATTAAGAATTTTATTTGTCTGTAAACAATTTGTTGAAGAAACTTGAATTAAAAAATTGACAATTTTTTTTAATATCCGTAAATCATTTGATGATTTTTTTCTGTTCAGTTTTTGTTTTTTCTACTTTCTGTTTTTTTTTCTTAAAAAATTAGTGTAAAAAAATTAATTTTTCCGTTTTTATTTAAACTTCTTCAATTAAATCTATTGATGATTAATAAGAAGATGAAAAAATTTTTCTGGATGAAACTAAACACTTTTTCATGTTGTTTACAATAATGACTCTCCATGCAATATTACAAAAATAAGATTTATCGTTTCAATTGGATCGTTCAATTTTATTTTGTTCAAGAAGATTGTTTCTTTGTGTTTATTTTTCGAGTGTTTTATTTAGTCTCCAGTCCAAAGAATTTGATTTATGGGTTTCCATTGTAATTTTGAAAAAAAGTTTAGTCTTTTTTTGAATTTCAGTTTTTGCAGTATTTTTTTTTTTAAAATATTAGATAAAATTTTTCTAGTCTGGTTGGTTGGTTGGTTGGTTGTTGTTTCTCTTGTCTTGTTTTTTGTTGTTGTTCTGATCAGAGAAAATAAATAAATAAATGAACCAAACATTTAATATCTTTTGGCTCAAATTTTTTTCTTTTCTACTTCTTCGAAAATTTGAGAAGAGTGATCAAAACACAATTTCAGGGAAGAAGGAGCAAAAAAAATTACATCCATTGGGATTCAATAATACAACAAGACGTCTCGATGAGTATATGTTGTCTGTGGGTTCTTTGTATCATCTTCTCTTTGGTTTTTGGTTAAATGGCAAAATTTTCAAAGTATTTTGTTTTCAATAATTAATAAGATAATGAAAGAGAATCAGTGTAGTTTTTTTTTGAACAAAAACAGCAAGTCCAAACAAACATCAAATTGAAAATGATAAAAATTCAAAGAAAAGATGATAATGATGTTGACAATGATGAAAAAAGTTTGAGAATCGAGGCCAAAACTTCCTAGATTTATTGGGAGATATTCAATGTTTTTTTCGTTGTTCCCTAAAGTTGTTACGATCAAGTTTTCACGATAAAAAATGTTCATCAAACAAATAATCGAAGAGGCTTAAAATTTTTTCTTCTCGAATCAATTATTATTGATAATTTTTTTCTTTTCTTTTCTTCGGTCTCTTTCTTATTTCCATACGCAATCAGTCACAATATTGTTTGTTTCCTTCGTTTTTGTGTCATATCAAAAAACGTTTCAAAACTGT
This sequence comes from Octodonta nipae, assembly GCA_034190945.1. Taxonomy (NCBI): domain Eukaryota; kingdom Metazoa; phylum Arthropoda; class Insecta; order Coleoptera; family Chrysomelidae; genus Octodonta; species Octodonta nipae. Next base: position 70,585 of record JAVLUE010000046.1, on the reverse strand, counting down.
TGAGTAGCTTTGTTTTTCTTGGTTAGCTGTTTAATATCGAACAAAAGTCAATTCTCGAAATGAAATAACTTATTCACAGAAACAAAGAGAAGGCGAGAGATCTCAAGAGAAATCATCATGGGCCTAGCCTAGAGAAGCGAGCAAGCATTTTATCATCGGAATTCATCCTACACTCATCAATAATAATAAATTTATGCCAAAAATATTAAAAAAAGTTTAGCATTAACATGATGAAAATGTCGATAATAAGAGCTGGTGAAGATTTTCTTTTTTGTTTAACAAACGTGATACGAAATCATCGTATCAGTATATTGATGGTATGATATTAATATAGATATTTCTTTGCTGTGTCTATGTTCATGCAATACTATTCTATTATATTTGAAGAGCCAAGAATCATATTAAACCAAAAAAAAACCTTTCAATATTGACCATTGTTTTGGAACAATTTTTTTGTTGACGTCATCCTTTAAAGAAAAAAAATTGTTAAAAGAGATGTTAGAAAACACAAAAATGGGGTCTCAAATGGAAAGAGTTTGGAAATATAGTGAAAAATAGTTTTTTACTAACAGAAACGATAATAAGTGTTTTGCGTGAAAATAATTCGAATCATTTTCTTCTCACGTTGGCACTTTAAAATTCAATTTAATAATTTTTTTGAATGATGAAAAACGCTGGATTTGGTAAAAATTCTAGACTCCGGAATTCTTCAGTGTTCGGAGTTTTTTTTGCTTTTGTTTTTCTGTCTCGTCTATTTTGAACAACGTGAAGTGTATATAATTCATTATATCAAGAATTCAATTGAAATAAACAAGAGAACACATTAGTTTAGTTCGGACAAAGAAAAGAGCTTCTAGCTTGAGAAAGTGAAAACAACACAAATGGCATCTTTTTATTTTGTTGGTTCTTTTTGTTTGTTTTTAGAAAAAGTTTTTTATTTGTGTTTGTTCTATAGACAGTTGAAAATATGTCAAATCTCATTAATCTTGGCCTGTGGTTAGAAATTTAAATTATTTTCTCTTATGAAGAATTATTATCTTATTATTCTTACGGTATTTTGAAAACAAGATAGTGGTTTTTTTTAGATTACAGTAAAACTACAATCTTCACACACACGTTTGTACCTAGTATTTTCACTGCTTCTAAAATCGAATATTTAAAGTTTATTTGAAATAGAAAAAAGACAATTAATTTAAAAAATTTAATTGATTTTAAAACAAAAAGTTTAATTGATTAAATTAATTAAAATCGAATAATTTTTTATCAAAAAAAGAAAAAAAAGTTTTATCATTTTTTGAGGCTATGATACGATGATAAAATGATTATGATGATGAGAATGAGTGAGTGCAAGCAAAGTTCGATAGATGTTGTATCCAATCAATTGTATATTTGAAAAAATAGTGAAAATAAATCTTTTTTATTCTTGAGTTAACATTCTCAGTTTGAGATTGAGATAAATTTAATATTTAAAAAATTAACAAAATAAATAAATTTAATTTAATCAAATTTTCTTCTTTTTTTTTAATGTTTCAAGCAATTTTAATTGAACTTTTCTCCTATCGCACGGCTGGTTTATCGTATTTTTTGGCTGTTTTTGTCGATGGTGGGTGATATATTTTTCAATATTAAATGTTAAAGTCGCGATCAGGCCTTTTAATAAGTAGGAAAAGAAATAAAACCTTGTAAGTACAAACAATCATGACGACGATGATGATAATAAAAAGGAATGGAAATAACGGTATTTAATTTTGAGTTTTTCAATTTTGAACCAGATGATACAAATCGGTCCTCGAATTTTGGTTCGAGACCTGATGTTCCAGTAAGCATCTATTTCTCCATCCCATTCAGCTGTTACAATTATTTTTATTATTTTTCAAATTAAATTTCTTAGTTGTTTTATTTATTTTGTTTTTTATTTCAAAATTTATTAATTTATTTCATTTCATTTCAGCCATTTGAAAATATCGTTTTGTATCATTTTACTCCGCAATTCAGTCTAAATTAATTCAATAAAAAAACAAAAATGGCTAATCGAATGAAGAAAATATTTTTGCAAAATGTCTTGTTGGCATTTGTGATGATTGTGAATCACGATGAATGGACTGATGGATCGAACCAACATAGCTGGCCACATATGATCGATAAACGACAAGTAATCACTCATCTTATGGAATGGAAGTACGACGATATTGCTGCCGAATGTGAAAGTTTTCTAGGGCCATACGGCTATGGTGGTGTTCAGCTGTCTCCGATCACCGAGAATGCCATTCTCGAGCGAAGACCATGGTACGAACGTTACCAACCGGTTTCCTATGTTATTCAAACACGAAGTGGTAACCATCAACAATTTAGCAATATGGTACATCGTTGCAATCAAGCTGGTGTTCGAATTTATGTCGATGTCATTCTCAATCATATGACTGTTGGTGGGAAAGGTGAGATTTAGAAAAAAAAACCATCTTTTAAAAAATTTCTTTGTCTAGGCAACGGAACTGCAGGCCATTCGTGGAACGGAGACACTCTACAATATCCAGGTGTTCCATTCGGACACAAAGATTTTCATGGACCAGAATCATGTCCCACCAAAGATTTAGATATTCATGATTATAACAACAACCAGGAAGCTCGGAATTGTCGATTGCTAGGCTTGCGTGATTTAAAACAATCATCTGATTATGTTCGAACAAAGCAAGTTCAGTTTCTAAACCATTTGATTGATTTGGGAGTGGCCGGATTTCGGTCGGACGCTTCTCGTCATATGTGGCCTGAAGATTTAGAGGCCATTTTTTCAAAGTTGCATAACCTAAACACTAGCTACTTTCCACCCAATTCTAAACCATTCATTTACCATGAAGCAATTTATTATGGTGAACCATCGAGCTTTAAACCAAGTGATTATACCAGATCATTGGGTCGAATTATTGAGTTTCGATTCTATCACGAAATAACCAAAGTTTTTCGTGGAAAAAATTTGGCAAAGTGGTTACGTAACTTTGGTACAGAATGGGGTTTGGTTCCCAGTGAGCAAGCTTTTGTGATGATCGACAGTCATGATCTCAGAGTGGGCCACACTGGTGAGCTAGGTTTTAACATCAATGTTTTCGAGCCAAAATTATTGAAAGCAGCCACGGCTTTTATGTTGGCATGGAACTATGGCATACCAAGAGTGATGAGTAGCTATCATTGGAATCAAATCATCAAGGCATGTGAAAAACATAGAAACAAAACAGAAATTAATTTGTCAATTTAGAACGGAAAAGACATAAATGATTGGGTTGGACCGCCAACCGACTTTCATGGAAATATCATCTCGGTGAAACCGAATCCCGATTTAACCTGCAATAGAGAATACTTTTGTGAACACCGATGGCGACAAATCTATCAAATGGTTCGATTCAGAATGATTTCTGATCAACAGCCAATAAAAAATTGGTGGGATAATGGTGGCTATCAGTTTGCTTTTAGTAGAGGATCCAAAGCCTTTATTGCCATCAATATTCAATATGGACAAGATATGAATGAAAAAATTCTTACAGGTCTACCTGCTGGAACGTATTGCGACATTATCAGTGGGGAATTGAAAAAAAGTAAGAAAAAAAATTTTCTCTTAGTAAATAGAGAAAAAAAAATAACACGAATTTTCTAGGTCCTCATCATAGATGCACTGGGAAATCAGTTCATATCAATGCTAATGGAATGGCACAAATCACCATTAAACATGATGAATTAGATGCCATGCTGGCAATTCATGTCGATGCTCGATTGTCTCATCAATGAGTATCTTAACAGAAAAAGATGACTCGCCTGCACAAACTCTCCTGTGCGCCGACCTCGAAGCCAATCTTCGAAAAAATATTTTTGAAACTTGTTATTATGTAAAAAAAACTATTAACTAAAAAATCAGACAGCTGTGTTTTGTATTAAAACAAAAACTAAACTGAGTTTGTAATTTGTTCTTATAAATAAAAAATTTGTTCATTATTTTTGCATTTTTTGGTTGATTTATCGCCAATTAACACGACATTTAGTTTAATTTTTTTTCATAACTAGTTTTTTTGGTTTTTTTATCTATGAAGGAATTAAACTGAGTGAAATCACCATCAAAACAATTCAGCAAAATATGTTTTCTAAATGGTGCTTTATCTGATAGATTGAAATACTTAAATATCTATTAAATAAGGTACCATTTTTAAATACATATTTTGTTAAAGTTTCAGAGAATTCAAAATAGTGCGTTATCTGAGAGATTTAAATATCTTAATATCTATTAAATAAAGTACCATTTATAAATACATATTTTGTTGAATTTTCAGAAAATTTAAAAATGGTGCTTTATCTGATAGATTTAAATATCTTAATATCTATTAAATAAGGTACCATTTATAAATACATTTAATTATTGTAACAAACTTAATGAAAGGCTAGGTAGCTGAGCTCTCAGGCCTACGCACTGTAAAATAAAAGACTCACTCTCTGTTTACATATATTTAGTTTTTTCTATAGGTTCAAAATCGATTTTGGTTGGTGGATCACACCGAACGAAGGTGTCAAGCTGTTTTGATCAGCGTAACAGTTTTTGTAAATTCTTCCATGATCACTTCAATTCCATGAATTGGGTTTTTTTCATCTGGGTTTCTGTCTCATGGTTTCTAAGCCAATCATGAGGCTTTTAATTATTTTTTTTTTTTTAGCATAAAAGTCTCAATGACTTGGACTTTAACTATCAGAGACAGAACAAATACAAAAAATTTTTTTTTCTCATATTCATGGAATAAAAATGAAGTGATCATGGAACAATAAAATTTTAATGTAATATTGAATAAAATATATTGGTGCGAACTAATTTTTTAATATATAAATAAATATATGTAACCAAAAATGTAACTATGTATATGGAGAGCTCAGTGAGCACGTTGTAATTCTAAATTCTTGACCGTTTTTAAAAATAAAAAGTCAGTTCTTGATTAGATATATTTTAATATTAAATACTGTTTAAGTACTGTATCAAATTTGAGAAAAATAAGAAAAACACTGACTATAGCCTTGCCGATTTGGAAAAAATCGAAAATTTTTGAAAAATCAGAAAAACACTGTCTATAGCCTTGCCGATTTGGAAAAAATCGAAAATTTTTGAAAAATCAGAAAAACTGGCTATAGCCTTGCCGATTTGGAAAAAAATCGAAAATTTTTGAAAAATCAGAACAACACAGGCTATAGCCTTGCCGATTTGGAAAAAATCGAAAATTTTCGAAAAATCATAAAAACGCTGGCTATAGCCTTGCCGATTTGGAGAAAATCGAAAGTTTTTGAAAAATCAGAAAAACACTGACTATAGCCTTGCCGATTTGGAAAAAATCGAAAATTTTCGAAAAATCAGAAAACAGCTGACTATAGCCTTGCCGATTTGGAAAAAATCGAAAATTTTCGAAAAATCAGAAAAACGCTGACTATAGCCTTGCCGATTTGGAAAAATCGAAAATTTTTGAAAAATCAGAAAAACACTGGCTATAGCCTTGCCGATTTGAAAAAACGCTGACTATAGCCTTGCCGATTTGGAAAAAATCGAAAATTTTCGAAAAATCATAAAAACGCTGACTATAGCCTTGCCGATTTGGAAAAAATCGAAAATTTTTGAAAAATCAGAAAAACACTGGCTATAGCCTTGCCGATTTGAAAAACGCTGACTATAGCCTTGCCGATTTGGAAAAAATCGAAAATTTTTGAAAAATCAGAAAAACACTGGCTATAGCCTTGCCGATTTGGAAAAAATCGAAAATTTTTGAAAATCAGAAAAACCTGACTATAGCCTTGCCGATCTTGAAAAAATTGAAAATTTTGGAAAAATTGAAAAAACGCTGACTATAGCCTTGCCGATTTGGAGAAAATCGAAAGTTTTTTAAAATCAGAAAAACACTGACTATAGCCTTGCCGATTTGGAAAAATCGAAAATTTTTTGAAATCAGATCAAAAAAACAGGCTATAGCCTTGCCGATTTGGAAAAAATCAGAAAATTTTCGAAAAATCATAAAAACGCTGGCTATAGCCTTGCCGATTTGGAGAAAATCGAAAGTTTTTGAAAATCAGAAAAACACTGACTATAGCCTTGCCGATTTGGAAAAAATCGAAAATTTTCGAAAAATCTTAAAAAACGCTGGCTATAGCCTTGCCGATTTGGAGAAAATCGAAAGTTTTTGAAAAATCAGAAAAACACTGACTATAGCCTTGCCGATTTGGAAAAAATCGAAAATTTTCGAAAAATCATAAAAACGCTGGCTATAGCCTTGCCGATTTGGAAAAAATCAAAATTTTTTGAAAAATCAGAAAAACACTGGCTATAGCCTTGCCGATTTTGGAAAAAATCGAAAATTTTTGAAAAATCAGAAAAACACTGACTATAGCCTTGCCGATCTTGAAAAAATTGAAAATTTTGGAAAAATTGAAAAAACGCTGACTATAGCCTTGCCGATTTGGAGAAATCGAAAGTTTTTAAAAAATCAGAAAAACACTGACTATAGCCTTGCCGATTTGGAAAAATCGAAAATTTTCGAAAAAATCATAAAACGCTGACTATAGCCTTGCCGATTTGGAAAAAATCGAAAATTTTTGAAAAATCATAAAAGCTGGCTATAGCCTTGCCGATTTGGAGAAAATCGAAAGTTTTTGAAAAATCAGAAAAAACACTGACTATAGCCTTGCCGATTTGGAAAAAATCGAAAATTTTCGAAAAATCTTAAAACGCTGGCTATAGCCTTGCCGATTTGGAGAAATCGAAAGTTTTTGAAAATCAGAAAACACTGACTATAGCCTTGCCGATTTGGAAAAATCGAAAATTTCGAAAAAATCATAAAACGCTGGCTATAGCCTTGCCGATTTGGAAAAAATCAAAAATTTTCGAAAAATCATAAAACGCTGACTATAGCCTTGCCGATTTGGAAAAAATCGAAAATTTTTGAAAAATCAGAAAAACACTGGCTATAGCCTTGCCGATTTGGAAAAAATCGAAAATTTTCGAAAAATCATAAAAACGCTGGCTATAGCCTTGCCGATTTGGAAAAAATCAAAAATTTTCGAAAAATCATAAAAACGCTGACTATAGCCTTGCCGATTTGGAAAAAATCGAAATTTTCGAAAAATCATAAAAACGCTGGCTATAGCCTTGCCGATTTGGAGAAAATCGAAAGTTTTTGAAAAATCAGAAAAACACTGACTATAGCCTTGCCGATTTGGAAAAAATCGAAAATTTTCGAAAAATCTTAAAAACGCTGGCTATAGCCTTGCCGATTTGGAGAAAATCGAAAGTTTTTGAAAAATCAGAAAAACACTGACTATAGCCTTGCCGATTTGGAAAAAATCGAAAATTTTCGAAAAATCATAAAAACGCTGGCTATAGCCTTGCCGATTTGGAAAAATCAAAAATTTTCGAAAAATCATAAAAACGCTGACTATAGCCTTGCCGATTTGGAAAAAATCGAAAATTTTCGAAAAATCAGAAAAACACTGGCTATAGCCTTGCCGATTTGAAAAAACGCTGACTATAGCCTTGCCGATTTGGAGAAAATCGAAAGTTTTTTGAAAAATCAGAAAAACACTGTCTATAGCCTTGCCGATTTGGAAAAAATCGAAAATTTTTGAAAAATCAGAAAAACACTGGCTATAGCCTTGCCGATTTGGAAAAAATCGAAAATTTTTGAAAAATCAGAAAAACACTGACTATAGCCTTGCCGATCTTGAAAAAATTGAAAATTTTGGAAAAATTGAAAAAACGCTGACTATAGCCTTGCCGATTTGAGAAAATCGAAAGTTTTTGGAAAAAATCAGAAAAACACTGACTATAGCCTTGCCGATTTGGAAAAAATCGAAAATTTTTGAAAAATCATAAAAACGCTGACTATAGCCTTGCCGATTTGGAAAAAATCGAAAATTTTTGAAAAATCATAAAAACGCTGACTATAGCCTTGCCGATTTGGAAAAAATCGAAAATTTTGAAAATCAGAAAACACTGGCTATAGCCTGCCGATTTGGAAAAATCGAAAATTTTTGAAAAATCAGAAAAACACTGACTATAGCCTTGCCGATTTGGAAAAAATCAGAAAAACGCTGACTATAGCCTTGCCGATTTGGAAAAAATCGAAAATTTTTGAAAAATCAGAAAAACGCTGACTATAGCCTTGCCGATTTGGAAAAAATCGAAAATTTTCGAAAAATCAGAAAAACGCTGACTATAGACTTGCCGATTTGGAAAAAATCAAAAATTTTTGAAAAATCATAATAACTATAAGGCTATAAAATTTGTAAAAATTGAAAATTTTAAAACAGAGCAGTGCTCGTAGCCTTACCAACTATATTAAAACATTTTTCTGTAATTTTTGTCAAAATGACCATTTTTATATAATCTTATTTTTATCCAAACTTTTTTGATTAATGGAATAAAAATCATCTCGAATATTATTAGTCCTGAATATTAGAAATATTATAAATTAAATTTTAAAAAACAAATACTTATCTACTAAGAGTATTTTTTGTGAAAAAGGTCATTTTGACGGAAGCACAAAAAAAGGGGATATTTGCTGTGAAAGTGGCAAGCACTGCTCGATTTTAAATTTTTTCCAATTTTAATGCACAAAAATAAAATAAAATTTTAAAATCGAGCAGTGCTTGCCACTTTCACAGCAAATTAATCCATTTTTTTGTGTTTCGTCAAAATGACCTTTTTCACAAAAAAAAATTTAAAATATTCTCAGTAAAATAATTATTGATTTTCTCGGATACATTTGTGATCTATTTGAGATATTTTTTTAAAATGATATTTGAAATGTTTTTCATTGAATTAAAAAAAAGATTTGAATAAAAATGGAGTTTTTTTTAAAAATGGTCATTCTGACAAAATGACGGAAAAAATGGGTTAATGTGGTTGGAAAGTGGCAAGCACGGCTCGGTTTTAAAATTTTTATTTTATTTTTTGACATAAAAATTGGAAAAATTGAAAATTTTAAAATCGAGCAGTGCTCGTCGCTTTACCAACTATATTAACCCATTTTTTCCGTCATTTTTGTCAAAATGACCATTTTTTATATAATCTTATTTTTATCCAAATTTTTTGATTAATAGAATAAAAATCATCTTGAAATATTATTAGTCTTGAATATTAGAAAGGATTATAAATTGAATTTCAAAAAACAAATATTTTCTAACCAAGAGTATTTTTTGTGAAAAAGGTCATTTTGACGAAAGCACAAAAAAATGGATTAATTTGCTGTGAAAGTGGCAAGCACTGCTCGATTTTAAAATTTTTAATTTTTCCAATTTTAATGCACAAAAATAAATGAAATTTTAAAATCGAGCAGTGCTTGCCACTTTCACAGCAAATTAATCCATTTTTTTGTGTTTCTGTCAAAATGACCTTTTTCACAAAAAAAAAATTTAAAATATTCTCAGTAAAATAATCATTGATTTTCTCGAATACATTTGTGATCTATTCATGATATTCTATAATGATGATAAATTGAAATGCTTTTTATTGATTCAATTAGAAGATTTGGATAAAAATGGAGTTCATTTTAAAAAATGGTCATTCTGACAAAAATGACGGAAAAAATGGGTTAATGTGGTTGGAAAGTGGCAAGCACTGCTCGGTTTTAAAATTTTTTAAAAATCGGCAAGGCTATAGTCAGCGTTTTTGTAATTTTTCAAAAATTTTCGATTTTCTCAAAATCTCTAAGGCTATAGTCAGCGTTTTTGTGATTTTTCAAAAATTTTCGATTTTTTTTTAATCAGCAAGGCTATAGTCAGCGATTTCAATTCATTTTTCCAAATTTTTTTGATTTTTTCAAATCTCTAAGGCTATAAAAATTTGTAAAATTAAAAAATTTTAAAATCGAGCAGTGCTCGTCGCCTTACCAACTATATTAACCCATTTTTTCCGTAATTTTTGTCAAAATGACCATTTTTTATATAATCTTATTTTTATCCAAATTTTTTGATTAATGGAATAAAAATCATCTCGAAATATTATTAGTCCTGAATATTAGAAATGATTATAAATTAAATTTTAAAAAACAAATAATTATCTTACTAAGAATATTTTTTGTGAAAAGGTCATTTTGACGGAATCACAAAAAAGGGATTAATTTGCTGTGAAAGTGGCAAGCACCGCTCGGTTTTAAAATTTTTAATTTTTCCAATTTTTATGCACCAAAATAAAATAAAAATTTTAAAATCGAGCAATGCTTGCCGCTTTCACAACCACATTAACCCATTTTTTTCACATCAGTCAAAATGACCTTTTTTGCAAAAAAAAAAATTTAAAATGTTTCCAGTAAAATAATTATTGATTTTCTCGAATACATTTGTGATCTATTTGAGATATTGTTTTAAAATGATTTTTTGATAATTACATCCCCCCATTTTATGGAGGGTCATAAGGCTTTAAATTTCTAATAGAATGAGTGACTTCTTGATTGTTGTATTTAAGTCGGGCCAAGGTAGGCGAAGTTTGTTCGATGACTACTGCCGGTCTACTGTATAGTTCGGCCAATTTCTTTCTGTTTGCTCCCGTCTCATTTAGAATCAGTACCAAGTCCCCAGTTGCGTACTCGATGTTTTCTCTTTGATCGTTGATTCTTGGTCGGTTTCTCATTTCACCATGTCGATTATTTAATGCTATTTCATCCAATTTCTCACTTGTTTGGTTGATGTCAGCAATTTCATTTGGTTTGTGTTTAGTTACCGAATGCAGTGTGTTAGATGTAGATTTCGATGATCTTTTCTGCTGCTCTTTGCCAACCAGTTTTTAGTGAGGATCGTTGACGGTAGCTCTTATTTGATTAACTATAGTTTGGTTAACTCGTTCCACAACGCCTACTGATTGAGGTGAATACAGTGGCGCATTTTCGATGTCGTGCCTTCTTAAGAAGGCTTTTAAAACTTTTCTTTTAAGGGCAGGATAATTGTCTGTTCGTATCTTTGATGGCTTAATTTGTGCACATGATTTTGCGAACCAAATTGATGAAATCCGCTGTACTTTGTGTTTTTGAGCAGACGTGCCAAACTTTTCGTGAAAACGTGTCGATGGCCAAATGCAAATAACGTTTTCTGTTGTTGCCCTGCTTTAGACCACCTACTGAACCTATTTGAATTATCTCAAAAGGCTTGGTGACTTTATCTGCTTCGAAAAGACCCTATTTTTCAGAAGGTCTTGATCCGTTTTTGGCACATATCAAACAGCCTTTGACTATTTTCCAATTTCTTGTTGCCTTTTTGGCCAGGCATATTTTTCTTTGATGTGTGGCAAGAGTTTTCCAGAACTGAGGTGACCAGTGTCTTGATGAAAGTGTTTGCTTAATTCGCTGCGAAGATCATCACTGATGAATTGTTTGTTGTTAAATTTTACAGTTTCATCTTCCACTAAGCATGTTGATGGAATAGTGTTGTTTTCGATCATGTTTCTATTGGAGTTTTTGATTTTAGTTTCTAATTCGTTGTCGTTTAAAAAGAATGCGTTTATCGGCATAGGGTTGCAAGATAAGCAATCGGCTTTTACTTTCTTAAAATTCAGCAAAATAAATGGTACCTTATTTAATAGATATTTAAGTATTTAAATCTATCAGATAAAGCACCATTTTTGAATTCTCTGAAAATTCAACAAAATATGTATTCAAAAATGGTACCTTATTTAAGAGATATTAAGATATTTAAATCTATTAGATAAAGCACCATTTTTAAATTCTCTGAAAATATGTGTAAGGGTTTGAGAATGATTTTATTATAAAAATATCAGAGAAACGATGATTATTAAAATGTTTGACTAATACAATATATACAATGTAAACAAGCAAGTGAGTCAATCGTAGACAGGCCAAAGCTGAAATAGAAACACACACACAAGGTGGTTTTTTATTAATTTGAGCAACGGCCCTAGCCTAGATCTATACACAGACAGCTCTGTTCACCAAAGCTACAGTCGTTATTTTTCTTACATATGTATTCAAAAATGGTACCTTATTTAAGAGATATTAAAGTATTTAAATCTCTCAGATAACGCACCATTTTTAAATTTTTTTAAATTGGCCAAAAAAAAAAACAATTCCGATGCACAATGATTCGAATTTGGCAAACCATTGTACTCATACTCATTTTTAACTTAACAATCTAATTTGTGTTGAAGGAAAAAGTAATAATGATACGGCTAATAATCTTCTATGTTTTTTTAAATATTTATTATGAAGCGAATAACATGAAAATGGTGTGTTGCTCGCTTGTTCGCCTGGCTTGTTATATACAGTTGTCATATCGTTATCGCAAAATGAAATTTTTTTGCAAAACTTTACAGCAAAACTTCGAAAATACGGCTTTATTTTGAAATTTGAATTGGAAAGAAAAAATTTATTAATTTTTTTGGTGAAAACGGTTTCAAACACAAAAGATAAAAATCTTTTTTCTGGAATTGATTTTTTTTCTAATCGAAATTCGGCGAATTTTTATTGTTCGACAACCACTGTTACGGCAAAGGCAAAAGGAAGTTGTTAAAAAACTCAAATAAACCTTAGCATGTTATATTGGAAATGATAATAATGGTAACTAATAATATACCTCATAAAACTGAAAAAAATGCTCACATAACCTTGTTGGAATGGAATGAAATGCTGTTTTGGCGTTGAAAAAGAAATTTGAATGTGAGCTGTTTGTTCTATTATGATCATGGTATCATCATGGACATAATTTGTTTCGAGTGACGTGACCACATCTATAAAACATTGAATATAATGTCATTATTTCTATTATTAACTTTGCTTGTGGCTCTTCTACTAATCATGGTGGTGGTAGTTTTTGGCATTGTTTTAGGGAAAATAATCCACCAACAGCAAAACTATTATGCACGAAAATTTTCGATGAAAAATTCGTTTCAATCAAAAACTGATCATAATCATACGCTCAATCATCGCTTTTTCCATGATGGATGATTCGATGGCTATTGTTTATGAAAACTTGAAAAAATGTTTCCAACAAAACTGTCGCCGAGATGATAAATCAGGTCAAGAGTACCTCACTCGAGATGGTTTACATAGAATGTGTCGACGTTTGGGCTTCACCAAAATCGAAGCTAATTGCATATTCGAGTATTTTGATTGTGAAAACTTGGGCCAAATCAGTCTTGAGCAATTTTTCGATGGTTTTGTTCTGTTGGCAAAAAACAACAATCATGAGGATTATGATAGATCTTTGCCTTCGAAACATAGACAAAACTTGACATTATTGATGAAGAAAGATAACAAACAACAAAACGGTCAACAATTTGAATCGATTGTTGCAATGAAAAAAAAATTTTCTCAAAAAAAAGACTCTGAAATGATTGAAGTAAATCAAATCAAAAATAATGACAAAAACCAAGAGAAAGAAAATGAAGAAAGCCCGGAGAATCAAATGAATTCTCCAGAGAATCAGCTCGATAATGATGATAATAAAAAATCGATTAAGCCTTCAATTAACGACAATGAAACATCAAACTTTCAAACATCGAATTCTCTTGACAATGAAATTCTCTTAAACCAGCAAAAACAACATCAATCGAAAATGGAATTAATAGAGGATTGGATGATTGACCAAACGAAATCTAAATCAACAGACCAATTCAATGGAAATTCTTTTCGACTAGAAAAACAACATTTCTCAACATTGACATCCAATAATGATCAGGATGATGAACAAAATAAAGTTGTCATAAATAAAACCATTATGATGGATTTGTATCGACGAATGAGCTTAAAAAATTCGACAATAAAATTGTCAAACTATTCTGATCGAAACACGACAAATGATCAAGACAATGAGGCTGAGAATAATAATGGTTCGAAAAGTCATGGTCAATCATCAAACTCCAAGTAAGTGATTTAATTTTTTCTACAATCGAACAATCAAAAAAAAAATTTTAATTAAAACTCGAATCAAATTTTGTTATAAATTCACCAAATTCAATGTTTAGAAAAGCTGGTTATTTCTTTTGCTTTTCAAAATCTGCTAGTTAACAATCATCATTATAAAATCAAACCATTTTTTAAAAAAGTAATGAGTGATCAAAAAAAATCACCGAAAACTAAACCAAAAACTGTCGAGTTTGGGGAAAGGACTGGACCAACGGTCAACAATAATCCTGTATCACAGAGAATGGCCTTTCGTCCTCTCACTTCCACCCAGCCAAGTTCGAAACGAGGTTCAGCCGCTCCGCCACCACCGGATGGTCAGGGTAAACTTCAAGGCTTTCAAGGTATTCGTAAAACATCTTTGGGTTCGTTGAGAATGGAAGGTGGAAAAATTACCGGATCAAAAACTATGAAAGCTATGGATGTGGGACTTTGGCCGACCGTTCGGTTCATTCAGCCACCGTATTGGAAAAAAAATGTTAAAGAATTTATGGTGTTAAACGATGGTACGGTGACCATTATCAAAGCGAAAGATGGTTCACTACATATTCTAGGCCAGATTGTCATGAACAATCCTCCATTCAGACTTGACTACTTTGATGACCGAACGGATGGAACGTTGAGACGAATGAAAGCTTTGAACGCCTTAAACTCTCGTGGACAACGTCTGTTGGAGGTTGAAACGATTCTTTTTAGCTACAATACGTTTTATGTGTTACGAAAGAACAAAGAGTTATGGGGCTGGGGTGATAATCTGTATGGAAAACTTGGCAATCGGATCGTTGAAGGGCCGTTCATCGAGACGCCTCGACTGTTGAAGAAAGATGTTGAGAAAATTTCCGCCGGGAGATTTCATACACTGATCATCAACAAAGGCTCCGAAAAGAATGAAGTCACATTATTTGGTAATCGACTTTTTTCACCAATCCCACCATCGATGCCTCCCATCGACAAAATCAACCAAACAAATTTATCAATTTTGGAGAGTGAAGAACCAAAAGCTTTGAATCTTGGAAGTTTTACGCCAAAAGAAGTGGCTTGCGGGAATTTGATGAGTTTCATTTTGACCAACAACGATCAAATGATAACGCTGGACATTTGTGGGAATCTGCAAAAGCTTTTGAACATACCGAAACGTCTAGTGTACAAGAAAATTTTCGTTACTAATGTCAGATTGTTTCTTTTGAGCCGAGATCATAAGCTTTACACGGCTCGATATCAACCGAAAATTCAGCGTAAATTTCGTTTGTTAAAGTTTCGCGATACCGATTGTCAGGGTGGAACGTTGCAATCAACGGGCAATGTAGGAATCAACGATGTGCTGGCCGAAGAGAAGTACGAAAACTGCATATTCATTTCGGTCAGCGGAAAGTTTTATGTTTGGCTCGAGGCTGGCGGACACATCATCCAGCTAGATCGAAACTCCGAGCCAGATGCCTATTGTTTGTATGTGGGACGTGTAACACCACCAGGCCGATGGTGTACGATCGAATGGAGCCAATTTAAACGATCAACTCAAGCCGCTTTGAAAGGCTTCAATAATCCTGCAGTGAACAATCTTCGCTGTACGATCGATGGTGGTTCATTCTATCTACACTCGAATGTTTTAAAATGTTCGCGACAAGTTTTCATAGAGATCTTTAGCCAATTGGCCGAAAGCCAAGAACAAATTCAATTCAATGTGCTGTACGCTTATTTCCGCCTAAAATACACTGGCCAACATCAATGCGATACGTTTTACATTTTCGATTTGATTCGTCTCTGTCAACTGTTAAGGGAAGACGATTTAGCCATGAAAGTTGAAAAATCTAGGCCCAATAAATTTTTGACCTCACCAGCAGCAGCAGCAACAACGCCAACATCACCATCCTCACCAACACAAACATCCATGATTTCATCGGGTTCATAATAGACTTGAAACACGCACCGTAGCATTATCTTTAAAATTAATTTAATTAATTTAAAGCAAAGACCTGGTATATTTCTAACCTTTAATAAGACTTGAAAAAAACCAGTTTGAGAGAATAAATTTTCAATATTTTTTAAGCAGAACTGCACTAAAATCAGTGGCGCCTTGGGGCCGAACCCCCAAATAAGTACCCAGATTTTTGTTGTTGAGTTTGTCATTATTTCAATTCTGGAAAGACTTTTTATTGTTTGACCTAGTTTAATGAGAATTAAATGGAAATTTATTGGCAGAAAAAAGGCTTCAAAGTTTTCTTTAAAACTTTCACGTTTCCTCCTTCGGGAATTCCCATTGAGTTAGTGATCCATCAACTAGAATCGTTGAATCTATTTGATATTAGAAAAAAAAATGTAAAACTTTTTTGACACATTCTTTCGCTAGGCTAGGAAACCATCATTCAGAAGAGGATGGAGAGGAGATCAGTGATAACAAGCTAAACAAAAACGGGTTGTCTCGCAAGACTCGGGCACCAAACTGGTCGTTGATGACCAGGAATCCGGTAACCAGAGAGAAGTTAATCCTCAATTTGATTGAAGAGATCAAACGGATAACAAAGATGCGCAAAGAACAATCTGGTGGTTGTATAAACCAAACTTTACCAATCATCAATCACAATACTTTCACAAGGTTAGAAATCAAGCATTGCCTATAATTTGCTTTAGCAAAATAAATTTTAAAACTCTGAAAAAACGTTTTTTTTTTTTCTTCATATTGCCGGGATGGTGTTTTTGAAAACTTTCAAAAAGCACCAACACAATGATATCGTTTTTTTTTATTCCATTAGTTTAAAGCCAGATTCTAGATCAGAAGCAGAAACGAATGGAAACGATGCGGAGCAGCAATTGGATAATGATTTGAGAATGGTGTTATTGGAAAATATTCACCAAATAAAGTTGGTATGAAAAAAACTTGATTCTTTCACCAGAAAAGCTATTAATGTTGATTTTTTTTCCCGTTCAAATTCACCGAATACGAAATACGATTCTTATCAATAAATGCACTGAACAAATGAAGATTGAACACCAAATCGAACAATCGAATTCGATTAATTTGCCATCGGTGAAAGAAAGGAATAGATTTGAAGAATCCATTGTGCCAAAAGTTGGCTCAACGAGAATTTGCATAAAGTCAGTGATTCGCCTGAAAGCTCAATAACCGATCGGCAAGAGGATTCAATTAGGAAAAATGAAGAAAAATCGAAAAAAAAACCAACCGAAAAGCCATCGGCGGAATTCGATCGAATGAAAGAAGAAATTTCTGATCTTAAGTTAGTATCTTCAGTTTTTTTTTCAAAAGAAACAAAATTGATGTTTGATAAGTGATGACTTTCATTTATTTCTTTTTAAGAAAAGTCAATCGGAAGCTTCAATTGAACAATGATTTGTTGCGTTTGAAAATTTTGAATTTCAACAAACCAGAAGACTCATCAATGGGAAATGATCTCAATATTTTCCCGGAAGATAAATTGAAAAAAACTAATCCCAAAGCCACAATAAAAAATGAAAACAAAGATTTTAGTTTCATTGTTCTGAATCAAAGAGATCTTCGTCTTTCTGCAAAATCATCATCTCTTCAAAACTTGAGACAAACTTCTTCGTGGGGAATGAATGAAGGTTTCGGTTTGTTAAAGCCACAAGCTTTTTCTCACAACAACAAGCCAGTGCCATCGATTGTTGTGGAAGATCCCAAACAAACTTCTGAAAGTAGAAACATGGTTTCCGCATTGAAATGTGATAAAAAAAACGAGCCGAATCAAATGAAGAAGGATAGTTGGAAGGTTAACAGTAAAATTGGTGAGTTTTTTTTTTCATATTTCTGGTTTCCAAACAGGGATTGCACTGAAAAAATTGTAAATTAACTGTTCAATCAATTTCAATTAGTTCGAACCAAACAAGTTCAATTTGAATCGAGAAGAACATTCAAGGTGATTTTTGTTGGTGATTCGATGGTTGGCAAAACCTCATTGATCCATCGTATCAAACGAGACATGTTTTTATCAAGCCAATGTTCTACTATTGGAATCGATTTTCAGGTACTTTTCTTTATTCGAAAGAATAGTTTTTTTTGACAAATTTTTTTCTCATTCAGACAGTTCAAGTGAAATTGAGTAATGAGTTTTATGACATTCAACTTTGGGTTGGTACATATCAAATTATCATATTGAATCATTACAAATGAATTTTTTTTATTATCTAGGACACAGCCGGCCAGGAAAGGTACCATAGTATCACCAGTAATTATTACCGGAGAGTCGATGGGATTTGTTTGGTATATTCGGTGGTTGATGTGAAAACATTTCTCAGTGTTCGCAATTGGATCAGCTCGATTCAAGTAAATAATTAACCAGTGCAAAAAAGTTTTTACATCAATTTTCATCTTTCCAGGAAACAATAATCAAACCGATTCCACTGTTGTTGCTCGGGAATAAAGTAGATCAACGCGAACACCATTTAGATGACGATCGAACAATCTCTTATGATCAAGGCAGATCCCTTCTTGCCAATCAATGGGGCTTGGAGAATGGTAAGTTCTACGAGATAAGCTGCCAAAACGGTTTGAATGTCGATCTGGCCATCATACATCTCACCAAAATGATTGTTTCTTGGAAGAAAAGTTTGAAATCAAAAGTTTTACAAGAAACGATGATATCAATCAAAGACCATGACCAAAAATCAGCCAACATTTGTTGCAGTTGAACGAGGAGAATGTCAAGTCGAATTGAATATAAATTTAAAAAAAATAATTGATACGGATTAACAAGTTTAATATCAACAATTGTTTGAATGATTCTGATATTTCTACAGTGTGATAATGGCACGTAATAGGTGAATTAGGAAATGAATTCATTGATGTTGTATATCGTCGATGGTATTGTTACTTTCGGCCATCTCTTGAGCATGCTCGCCATAGAGATGTACTTGCAAAAATTTGGCAGCTTTAAATGTTCGATCACAGAGATGGCAAGTGTTGGATCTGGTCGAAATGGCTGCCAATCTACTAGACGTTGCATCATCATTGGAGGTGATAGTTTTCACACTGTCATTTCGCACCGTCGTCTGATTAGTATGTTGGAACGGAATCATTTGAGATCCGTGTATTGATTGGCTTGACTTTAAAGCTGGAGGCGGTGTTGTTGATGAAGCCAATTCTGAATTTGAAAGCTGAATATCATCCAGTTGATGATGCTCAGCGTCTCCTGAAATCTGTTGCGAATCATCAATGCTAAATGATTCACCTTCATCGATCATCAAATCATCTTCATCTGTACCATCACAATCTTCTTCGATGACATCATCGACCATTGTAATCGCTTCTTGCTCGTTGACCACCTTCCAACAGATTTGTCTTGGATCGTAAAGTTTTTGTGCCAAAGATCTTAGGGATTCCAAAGCCTTCTCACAATTGTTAGTATCTATTAGGTTCAGATTGGTGTTGCTTCGTTCCATTTCGGCAAACATACCGAACGGAAGTTTTCCTAAACACTCAAGTTTCATAATATGCATCTTGGACCGCAAGTGTTTAGCCAGGTGTCCATGAATTCGAAAAGCGATCTTGCAATCAGTACACTTGAACGGACGTGGATTGTCTGTGCTGGGCTTACCAAATGTCATGCTCATATTTAGTTTGTTCAAATGAGAAACCGAGCGTGAATGTTTCTGCAGATGACCTTTGGTTCGAAAACTCACGGCACACGATTCGCAACGATAAGGTCGTTCAAACAGATGAATATTATAGTGAAGACGCAACTGGAAAGGCTTTGAAAACTGCTTCATACAGGTGGGACAGGTTTGTTTCCCTTCGCTGGTCATCGAAGAGGCTGAAACTATTCCCGAAAGAAATCTGTTCGATGATCTATCACGATTGATAGGCATTGATTGCATGCCTTTCGGTAATTGATGTGGCGAAAGAACGCCTGGAGTGAGATGGGCAAACTCTTCCGATCGGATCGATTGATACGTATCCCGACCGTTAGCTTCTGGTGAAGTTTCTGACAGTTGTTTCAAATTTTTCGGAGCCGAAACAATGGTGACATTGGTCGAATCAAATGTAGAGAAAGATTTTACAATCTGCTCTGTCAGATGCTGTTCTTCCATCATCATCATTGGTCGGTACTTGTTATGATTTGGCGATATTGTCGAACACGAAGATTAATGAAGAAGCTGACGATGGAGACATTTGTTGATGAATACTATTCACAGGTTTAACCAAAGATTTTGAAGAAGGTTCCTTTGAGTTTTTTGACAAGTCGATTGGTTGGCAATCATCTTGTAACATGTTATTGACAACAGGGTGCATCGCAGTGAGAACTGGCGAGATTCGTTGATGGTTTTGTTGCCTTCAACGATGAACGGCCATACAAACAGTTTTGTTCATCAAGAATCAAAGATTTCGAAAGCGATTGTGGTGAACTCTTTATTTGATTAGCAACAACTGATGTTGCCACAGCAGCAAGTGATGGCGATTTACGCGATGTCAATAGTGGCTGATTTGTAACGTTCAAACTTCTGTCATACACACTGTTGCTTTCTGACCAAGTTTCGGAAAAATTTGATACTCTTGATGTTGAATGATTATCGGCCGCCATGATCAATGGTAACAATACTTGTTGATTAAGACTGTTGAGCTGTTCATGTTGATTTTGATAGAGATCCATGTTGGGTACCAGTTTATTTGACTGATTGCCGTTATCTGATTTGATTAACGATGAAGAACTTGGCGGGTTAGAATCACAATCAATCACTAAAGGCTGTTGTTGAACCACAGCAGGATAATACGGATTCGAATAAAGATTGCCGATCAGATTGGTGCTATGCCCACTCGCATTGAACGATTGAGGCGTCATCAGTGCCGCAATATTATGCGAAAGTTTTCGATTATTCGAATAATTATCATCACCATGGGATGTTCTTGATCCTGACCTATAGTTGCTGGTGGTCCTCAAAGAGCCGTGATTTTCTAAATCTTTTGAGTGTTCATTCAAAATGATGACACTAGTTGGATTATGACTAGACGTCAACGATGATGGAATATTTTGCTTTTGACGCACCAATTGATCCGACTGTTCTTGACTACTAGTAATAGTGCTGGGCTTGTTTGTCTTCGTTATCAATTGCTTGGCAGAATGAGAGTCGTATTTTGATGGCTCCGTTTCAGGACGACTAAGCGATTTCCTAGGTGGCTTTTGGTTAGCCATCAATACTAAATCACTGGTTGGAGTCTGTTTTTCATGTTCATTGATGATGAACGAAGTTTTCTTCATTGGTGGTTCCGATGTACCAATACCACCAGAAAGTATCAATAGGCTGCGTGCTGCTTCTGCTTCATTTTGCATGTCTATGATGATCGAATGTCGCGACTGATTTTTAATTTCCAAATCTATGGAATCTCTTAGAGAGCTTCGTTTTCTACAAACTGGTTTCTCGTCTGCTATTTTTAGAAAAGATAATGAATCGCTTGATGGAAACTTTGAACTAGCCATAACAACCGATTTATCTGATGGATTATGTTGGTAGCCCGCATCGACACATTTCGAGGCCATTACTTCATTGGTTGAACTCTTTTGGTTCGATTTTTTTCTATTCGTAGTCAGATTGTCTGAATGAACTTTTGGTGACGGAATCAATGTTGTTTTGGTTGATAATGATTTACGCTGCCACTGTTCATCATCATCATCAATGATTACTGCTATCTTATTATTACTGTTGGTTGATAATGATATATTTGTTGCACTGTCACTACCATCGATTAGTGCGCAGCATTCCGAAATTTTCCGACTCGAATGAAATGTTTCCGATATTTTTCGGTTATTATTCAATTCAGTAACGATTTCATTATTCAAATTTTCAATAGTGTTTTGATGCGGAATTTGGTTAGGTTCGCTTTCATTGGCATCATCGAACTGACCAGGTTCAATATATGTCAATCGATGTTGTTGCGATGAAATTGTCGTAGTCGCTGTTTGTTGTTGTTGAATCATTGGAATTGGTACGCCTGTATCAAAAAGATAAATTACAAAATGATGAATTTAAGATGACTAACCTTCATCATCCTCCTCTTCATCATCAAATTCATCATCATCATCATCGTAATCTTCATCGAGATCAAATTCATCGTCGTAGCATGATGGGAAATCAGATTTTGATCCGGAACAAGACAGTTCGTATTGTTCCTGTTTGGCCAAAGCCACCGAATCGATTTGAGAATCTTCAATGGCCGTAGGAACCGGATTGATATTCAACTCTACACACTTTTTATGATGTGCTTTCGATTTCATATGTTTTGTCAAGTTTCCTTTGGTTTTAAAAGCAAAAGCACAATGTCGACACGAGTATGGACGTAAATCGGTATGAGTGCGAATATGTTTCTTCAACATCGATGGTTTTTTGCAACGTATTCCACATTCTGCGCATAAATACTTTCCACGTCCACGACCACGAATATAAGTGTAATCTTCGTTGGATTTGAATCCACCTGTTTGAGAAAAGAAATATGATGATCAATCTTTTCTTATTGGAATAAAACAAAATAGAGAGAACTTTATCAAATTATAAATTGCTGTCGCATAAATCGAATATTGTTGTCATCCACATACACACTGATGATCACCGACAAAACAAGGCTTCGATTTCAATGTTTTCTACACTTCGAAGACAATGATCATAATTTTCAAGAACACACCACTCAAAATGAATGGTGTGCTGTGTTTTTTTGTTATTGTTTAATCCAACAACAACAAAAATTACCACCACCACTGTGTCACGCTTTCTTATTTATTGCGCACCGTATAAGTTGTTTGTCTAACCATAAAAAAAAAACTTCCACAACACAACTGCAATGCAATTAACAGAATAAAACTTTCTGTCAAAAGGTGAGAGGTACAAGGTGATAGTGATGATGATATTTGTGGTTGTGGTGGTGGTAGAGTCAACGAATGAGTCAAGAATCGTCAGGGTACTATGAAACAATAACTTCAGACACTTTCGTCCAATAATGATTCAATTTCAAAAAGGATTGAGACTGTTGCGAAGCAAATATTTCAAGGTTTCAAATTTTGAGGAATTTTTTGATTGTTGTGACATCAAACCATCATCATCGAACAAACACATATTATCGAAAAAAAACTACGAGCACATTTATAAGGCTCGAGATTGTCGACCAGTCAGGCCGAAAATATATCGATCATTCTCTTGATTCATTCGTTCTCTCAGCCTGTATAAACTGTGAGCGCGCGGCGGATGATAAAAGAAAAAAGATAGCCGTAACAAAACCATAAATAAGATTGAAATGTTTTACTAAATTTTTTGTTTTTGGTGGAGAACACAACACCACAGAGAGAATATATACAACAGCTTAAAAAATCGAGACTTTTTGGAGCCAGACAGAGCGGCGCCAACAAACTAACCAACAAATCAACCAACCGCGCTTCAACTAAAAACGACTAGACACTGAAAAATTAAACATTTTCTCATTTAAATGGTGGTGGTTTTGTTGTTTTCACCCGAATTTTCATGCGTGTGTGACAAATGGTCACAATTTGAACGTACAGTCAATGTGTCATTCATTCATTCAGCCAGTCAGTGTCAGTCAGTGATCGTTTAACAATTAAACACCACAGAGTCTCCTCATTACAACATGTAGTTTTGATCTTATTCTGGTGTGGTAATAATAGCCGAACAAGCAAGCAAGCGAAAAGTTTTTTGCTTTGCAAAACAACACACAGACACTGTGTCTGGCTGGGTTTGTTGTGCGGTGGTTTTGCTGGGGTCTGGGGCATTGGTAAAAAGAATGCCGCCGCCGCCGCAAAAGTCAGAAGGACGCTTAAACCGCGTTTTAATTTGAATTTTTTTTTTCAAATCGTCAAAACCATTTTTCATCTGTTTTTTCTCTACAGAGATTAAACAACAAAAAGAAATTTTCTTTCTCAATTTTAAAAAAAAAAATCTTGGTCATAGTAAGGCCATCTGTGTTTTGGGATTTGAACTGATAAAATTTGAAAACTTATTTTCTGTCGGAAATTTTTTTGTTTTAACTAATTCCGCACTCGGGTCTATTCAACCGGGTAACCAATAAAAAAAATTCGGTTTTGACTAAAAACACTCATCAATCAGATCAGATGATCAATTGTATAATAATTCAATCTCTTGTTCATCGAATCAGGCTGGCGATGAAGTGGGGAAATTTGATGAGAAAATTTTTTCTCTTTGTCAAGTTTCTTGGAAATTTCACTACTCATTCATTCAATTGGATCGATCCATCATAATCATGATAGAAGAACAGTTCACTTAAAAAAAATTAACCCTTTAACCCTCTTAATACCATTAGTATTTTAATTAATTTCAAAAATTTTTAAATGTTTCTTTCTTGGCGGTTGGCACATCGCACATGTGACCTAGATTTTTTTTTATTCAAAACTTCCCGAATTGTTGTTTTTTAAACGCTTAGACCTAGCATATGTCACATTTTTTAAAGGACCATTCAGAAAGAAAGAAATGAGATGCTTTCTAGAAGAAGAAATAGCCAATAGTATACAACAATAAAACAACCACAGCAATTATTATTACCTGGTTTTGGATATTGTCACCTGAAAGATTGAGGAAGAAACCCAAATTTATTTTTATTGTTATTCCACTTTGGACCTTAGCCTGTAACCGAAATAGTAGACCAGAAATAGAAGGAAAAATTCGCTATTAAGGTCAAGCCTTGCTCGTTTGCTGGCAATAAAATTTTATCATCATTTCTCTGCTCTATGTGCCATTGTTCTCTTGTTTTGTTTTTTTTTTACTGTTTGTTTGTTCCATAAGGATGGCATTCGATAATGTTTTCGTAATGACAGGTACGTTTTTTTTTTTTTGGATCAAAAAGAAACAAACGAATACTATCGATAGCCGAAAATGTCAACTCTGGTGGTGGGTATGGATATGGAGAGGACATTAAAAAAAAAAAAATAATGTAATTCAATACTTAAATCTAAAATTTTGGCAACCCATAAAACCAATAAAAAAAAAATTTCCAGCTCAGAGGAGAAGACCCCAGAAAAAGAACTCTAAAACCCAGAGATCATTTTACCAAAAAAAATAAATATGTAAATTTATTGTTCGTTTCAAGATTTTTTTTTGTAAAAGGGGATTATCATCATCATCGTCACATTAAATGTCACTTTAAATTCAATAATGATTCAATGCCACCACAGCCACCACCACCACTTGCTTTCTCTAGGATCTAGGACTGCTTGTGTGTCACAAAAAAAAAAAAAAAGATTTCTTCTAAAAAAACTTGATTAGCATATTTCCAAGGAGAGAAAAAGCATTTGTCAAATGCATGAGATGGTTTTGTGTGTGTGTGTGTGTGACTTGGCCTCTATCAAAACCATCAAGTCACACTAACAGTCAAATGACATTGTGGGGTAAGACGTTTGGTTTTTTTTTTCTTTTGAAATCAGAAAACTTAATGAGATAGCAAATCAAATAAAAGGTAATTATAGTGAACCACCAAAATCCTAGCATTGGAACAACTTTCTGATTGTTTCTCACTCTCAAGGTGCTCTTTCAGAACAAACATAACTGTTTTTGTACTCAAAGAGTTTAGGCTCTCTCTTTCTTGAAAACTGGCCTTGAGAAGCCTTCTCTTCCTGGGTTTTTGTTGTTGTTGTTGTTGTTGTGAGCTCTCAGGTAAAATGAGAGAGAAATTTCCAGATATTTGAAATTTCTTTGAAACCATTGTTTTCCACTTGTTGTTCAAAGACCAGAGAAGTGTGAGAGGAGGGGGTTGTGGCCCACAACTTGTGAGTAGCTTTTTTTTTTTTTGATAAATACCGGGACCGATTGGTCATAAACAAAAACTTCCCCTTTGGAAAGATTTTTCCAAGGCTCTCATTCACTCTTCTTCATCTCAAACAGGGTGGTTGAGAGAAATAGGTGATTTATTATTGTTGTTGCCCTCTCTCTCTCTCTCTCTAGCTCATTGTTCGGGAATATTGACAAGTGACAATGTCATGTCACATGTGAACATTGCGTAACATTGAGTTCTCCATTTATTGAAATTAATCATCAAAAGATGAATCTCTTCTCTCTCTCTCTCTCTCTACTTGATCAAACACACAACACTTTCTTTTTTATTGATGTCACTTTCTGTGCCAAACAAAATACCAATGGTGGTTATAAATTAATTTTATGTCACATCCCCATGCGTGACATTCTCTCCTTCTCTGTTTTATCGTTTTAGTGATTTAAATTGGTGGTGGTATTTTTCCAATGAAATTAATTTTACGGTTTAAAAGGCATACAAACACGTCACATACGTCACACTCGCATTCGGTAAGATAATGCCAAAAGGCTTGTCCCTCGGGTACCCGTGGGTTCTGATGTGTGGGAACGAAAAAAAAAAAAAATTAAATAAAATAAGGGTTTCCATTTTTGAAATCTCTATGCGACATAACTCTCCAGTTTAAAGTTCAAAGTTCGAAGCGCATCCTCTTACTAATCTGCTTTTTGTTTTCTTATTAGAAATACTTCAATTATTCAACAAAGACTAAATTTATTTGAGTTCAAAGAGTTGAGATTAATCTCTCAAAGCGCAGCTAATCCCACTGTTTAAAAACTTCTCTAATGAACCGCTGCTAGAACAATTCAAGGCATAAAAAAAAACTTAAAGTTTTTTTCTTAAAGACACGGATGAAATTTTAGTTTTTTTTTTGAAGACTCTTACAAACTCGAGAGTTATACTCTATTTATGTCACACGAATGTCATGCTCCCTCTATTTTTTTTAAGCAATAGATACAAGAGATAAAATTAAAGAAAAAACTAAACTTACCTTCGAAAATTTTGATACGTCTCGGGATGATTTCGGTGCTTCCATCGACACCGATCTTGGTTGCCCATTTCTCATCGAATGCATTGGGAACCAAACGAAGGCCACCACAATCGCTGAACTTTCTTGAGGCAAAATTTTCGCAAGCCATCTGGGCCGTACTGGGTATCGATAGCACCGGTGATGTTTGTGACATCAACATCATGTACATGGTCCGTTCACCATCATCTTCGCCAGAGTTTTTCACTGATGAGATGGATGAGGGTGGTGTATGGCCCAACATCGGATGAACGGCGACAAACGAATTTATCGATATTGTCGACGATATGCCTACTGTTGAGCTTCGTTTTCGTTTCGGAACGTTGGTTCTGCTTGCTGGTTGAAATGTATGATGATGATGTTGATGAGCAGATGGATGAGAATGATGAATCGATTCCAAAGATTCTGGAGAAGTTTCAACTAAACTTTTGGATGATGGTACATCTTGTTGATAATGTGGATGATGTGATTCACACGATGATATTCCCATGATATTTTCTGAAACCGATTTCGGTGTAGACTGGTGATTGGTTATCGAGATTCGTTTTTGGTTCGATGATGGTTTGTTTTGTTGAACAATTTGATTGATTGTATTGATTCGAGACCGTTTTCGGCTCTGAAATTTGGCACCTTGATTGAATCGATTATTAAAGTTTTGATGATAATTTGAATGAGTGACAATGAAATGAGATCTTGTTCTTGAATCTGTCAGCCTGCTACAGAAACCATCACCATTCGAAATGATCAACGATTTTATGGTATGTTCGAATGATCGTTTCTTCTCGAAATTTTCATCACCGATGGTCAAACAATCTGATGAAACAGTTTCAGTTTTTTGGCACGATATTTTCCCAGCCAAAGTTGGAATCGAGATGCCCAAACGATTGGTCGTGATGTTTTCCAAAAACTCAAGAATAGGTTTTCTTAATTTGAAAGATGTTTCATTGGATTTCTGCCCTTGCTTGCTGTCGTTGTCGAGCCCGCCCATCGTTCGGGCAACACATACTGCTGTGACCTCCTCCTCCTTTTCACCCACGACCATTGAACCATAGTGTTGTGAGATGGCAAAGACCGCCTCCTGTGAATTGTATGCCGATAACAGGGGACCTGGTAGCGAGATTAATTCCAAAATATCCCCATTAGGTACTGGATAGGTTTTCCATTGCGAATACATCGACAGCTGTGGATTGGCTTCTTGTGACACAAACATCGGCTGTAAACGATAAATGCAACAATAGGTTGGCCTCAAAGTGGCTTTCAAGCCTAAATTCGAATAGGCATGACCATCCAAAAACAATTGCTGATATTTTCGTTTGGGACGTGGAGTGTCTGGCGAGACCAATGTTGATGGAATCAATTGACTAGCGGCAAGACCTTGCTTCGAATTATTTTGAAACATTGCCGTTTGTTGATCATAGGAGCATCGGTTGACAAAAACCGATAAATTCGAGGTAGATCGTGATTCGAGTCCGTACTCCTCAGCGGTTCGAGCTGATTGATCAAACGAACATGTCAAAAAATTCAAAGTCGTCGGACGAGATGGTGAAACTTTTTTCTCGCATCGAATCTGAACTGTTTCTAGTATCTGATCGAGACATTGCACTGCTACGTCCCAATGATCATCCCAAGAACCATCCTCAACGATGCTTTCGAATGATTTTGAGTAAAAATCGACTTTCATCAATAACTGTTGTAAAACTAGTTGAACTTCTTCATTTACGTTCTCCTTGTGTGATTCATCAATACTTGAGCTTTCCATCAAAATATCTTCCTGAGTTTTGACTAGAAATGAAGCCGAGGTGGTTGTCAAAAGATCACTGTCACTGTTGTGTTTATTTGCTACCAAATCCATTGGTTTAGAAGTCTTCAACTGAATAGTTTCCTGATGAAACTCATGATTTTTGCCACTATCAATCAGATCTTGTAAGATGGAAAATAAGATCGGTCCTTTGATGGTGATTTTGGTGGCTGGCCGCATCAAATACGGGCTGTATGCCGAAATCAATTCCAAACCACTTTCACGGTTTGCCATCATCGAATGAGATTCCAGTACAGAGGTTCGATGCTTCTGAACCAAAGATTCACGTTTCATGTCTAGGAATGATTCGAATTGTTAGAGGAAAACCCGAATGTTGAAAAAAACTTACCAGAGAAATACCGGAAAGCCGGTTCCGATGTTTTGCGTTTTTTCGATAATTTTAAACAAGAATAATTCAAATCAGAATCTTTCGGCTCTTGGTTTTTTGATGTTGTTGTTGATTGAAGTAGTTTTGATTTTAAAATATTCCCGAAACACGAACTGAGATCTTCATCGTTCTGAGAACTTCGATCTTGGCGATCAAGATCGATTGTTTCGATATTGGTTCCATCGACATTTTCATCATTAGAACTGCTCCGCTTGGTATAATCAACAATATCGTTTCGTTCCGAATACGATATGATCGATGGCCTCTCCAAAACAGAAACTTTCCGTTCCGATAATCGATGATGAGGCTTTTGATTCATCACAATGGTACTTTCACTGGTTTTTTTCGGCGCGACAGAAACCTTGCTCAAGACGTTTATTGGACCAAAACAATTGGTCATTTGGTTGCTCTCCGCAATCACATTTCCACGACAATAATGTCTTTGGTGTACTTCTAGATTTTGTTGATTTCGAAATGTTACATCACAAAGATTACAACCATAGGTAGTCATTGTAGTGTTGTTGGTCGGCAGTCGGCTTGAGACTGAATCCACCAATTTACCATTGTTGGGAAATGATAAACCATAAAAACGATTTGCTGTGATCGGTGTGGATGATGTGCGTGTATCGGTTCGACTTCTTTTACGTAACGGTAGACTCGATTCGTCATGACGATTCATTGATGACGAGTTGTGATGCAATGTTGATGGTGGTGAGGCCGTCGTCACCGTATTGGTTGTAGTCGTTGTCGATGGAAATGAATTGGCTTTAGATTTGAGTAATAGATCTTTGATTATTGAGGTATCTGAATTGTTCATCATTGCTGTCGATGAGGAGGAGGAAGAGGATTGTTGAGCGAAATTTTTTTGATCCAACAAATCGATCATCATGTTTGCTGTGGTAGCAATATTCTGAAGATTACTACTATCCCCCATTTCGTAGGCAAATCTCGAAGTTTTATTTGTCAATAGACTTCGTACCAATGAAGAAGATTGTTCACCATTCGTGACATTCGGTTGTTGTTGGAGCAGTTGTTGAATATCACCACCACCATTCCTGATTATCACCGAAGATTTACGATCAGGTATGGAAGTTGTAGAAACTTTCTTCTTCAAATAGGAATGTTGTTGGCTGCTGTTGATCGGCTCACTGCCATAAAAATCGTACAATGATGATGACTTGTTTGGCTCCAAGTACTGATCCGAGACGATTGGTGATGGCAAATGATGTCTGCTCATCATCTGTTCCGTGCTCTGAGACATGTTGATCTGTGGTGGTTGATCAACATCCGACATCATCATCATCATCTTAATGGAATTTGATTCTCTCAACAAGGCCGATTGTAGTTTCGAGTATGAATTGGATGAGCCAGCCAATGAATGATCACCCGGATTGATACCATGATTCGAATATCGTCTGGTACAAGAAACTGGAGAAAACTTTTGCTGCTGTAAAGCAAGCTGCTGTTGTTGTTGATACAGCTGTGACGGGTGCGATGCCATATGAAGACCTCTCTTGTCGGAAGACCAAAAACCAGATTGCGTAGAAATAACTGAAGAATGCAATGGTGATGAAGATGAAGTCGGTAGCTGTGTCGTACTCATCGAACGATGTGATTTGTGATTTGAACGATTTGTAAATGGCAGTACCGAAGAAGACGAGGATGATTCATACGATTCAATGATAGCTTTGTTGTCCTGAATCAAATTTGGAAATATGCTGAGAAATATCTTCCGAATTGAATGAAGGTTTTGACGTACTAGTATTTTTTAGAAGAAGGTTCGATGTCGATGTCGACGACGATGATGAGGATGGTGACGACAGCAAACTAGAACCAGAATGATGATCCAGAAAAGATTCGGTAGAGATTATCACTGATTGTTGACTTTTTTTAAGATCGTTGGCATTCGTAGAGAGATATGGTTTTCCATTCTGTTTCGTTCGTGATCACATTACTATGGTTGTTCGATGATATAGATGCTTGATAACCTGATGATGACAACAATGATGATTGAGAAGCCAAACGATAATGATAATCCAACGAGGTCGTATAGTTATTTGAGCGATTGGTCGGTGCCATTATCGAGGATATGCCCGATGGGGCCACAAAAACTGATTCTTTTCGACGAGGCACCGGCGAATTGATTTGAGATGTAGCGTAAACTTCCGCTTCTGATGAAGATGTTTGGTGATGTGAAGCTAGTTTCATAGCGGCTGTGGTTGAACTAGAAAGTGAGCTTGTACTGATCGCTGGAACGACAACAGTTAAAACTGGCCGACCATCAACAATCATCACTTCTTGATGGGGATGAGCGGTTATCGGGGACTGATGATGATGATTGGCAAAATGAACACTATGGTCATTATTTCGTGATGTTGATTGTTGATAGTGATTGAGATGAGACAACAAGGGCGAAGCTGGTGGCGATAACGACACCAACGATGATGGCCCGTAACGATTGTATTGATGGTGTGGCATCGAGAACACTGAAATCACATTCAACGGATACGACATAATAATTTAACCATATTACCACTCACATAACCATAAATCTTAGCCATAGACGAACAGATTTGAATCGCCAAACAGAACAACAAAAAAAACACTATGTCTGTTCTATTTGGACACACTAGTAGGCCTAGTAAAACGGATTTTGGGACAATAGGGCTAAAATAGCAAGAAAAAAATCACTGGAAAAAATTTCAAAACAAAGTTTCTAGAACAGTTCACATTTTTGTTGTGCTGTCGCGTTAAACACTTGGATTATGGTATATCTGAAAAAAACACAACAAGATGATAATGACGATTGACGGAGACTGCCAATCACTAGAACCAAGAAAACTGAAATATTATCAAATCAAACCAACAGAAGAAAAAGAAAAGGTTTTATTGAGGATGGAAAAACGTTCGATATTACGTTTGATAAACCAAAAAAATGTTTAGTTGGTTGGATGATTTTGATAATGTGTTTGAGAGTGTTAAACAGACTCTAAAATCTGCTGTTACTCTCTCTCTTTCTCTTCTACATTGACTTCTCGTATTCTTAAAAAAAGCTTCAAATTTTCTTTGTGATTTGTCTGGAAAACTGGCTGATGGCTTATTGGACAGAAAAACACACAAATATTAAACCAAAAAATTGAATAACTGTTTTTTCGGTTTGTCGTTGTTTAAGTTTGTTAAAAATTGTAAAAGCTGATGATGGCTGGATTTTGGTTTAGATATTTGGTATGATAGTTTTTCTGGCTATCAACCAAAAAAAAAAAAATAAGCATTATAAAATTATTATCACGTGATAAAGTCGCCAAACTACCCAAAAAAAACTTTGTTATGACTTTGTTGTTAGGATGATTTGATATCTTAACAAGACCAAACTAAAATTAAAAAAAAAGAAATCCATGAGATTTGAAAAGACATGAGAAAATTTACTTGTACTAGGGTTGAAAGCCAAAAATGTTTTCTTAGATCTTTCTGAGTTTTACCACCAGAGATCTAGTGAGATTCAACCCAAACAAACCAAAAAAGTTCCAAAGTTCAGAATGGAAGGATTTATTATTGTGGTTGTTTGTTTGTTTTTGATTTTATACTATTTTATCTTGAAACCAAAGATATGAAATTGTTGATATCACTATCAATAATCATTCATCGGGTTCATAATCCATTTGATTAAGATTGAAGTGCGTGTGTGCTTGAGTTGGCTCGAAAACTTTTGATAAAAGACTTGATGATGTTATTGGTAGAAAGCCAAAATAACGGAAAATCGAACGAAATTTTTTAAAAAATTGATCCTTGTTCAAAGAGAGTATCGATCGAACAAAAAAAAACTTTTGCTCGAACGTTCGTCAAACCACGATCATCGATTGTCAGGATGGATTGTTTGCCATGCGCCAACTGCCAATTCCCATCTCAATCGAACATTTTTTATCCTCGTAGTGTCATAAATCGAATTTCAATAATATTCAAAAATATTAAAGTTCCAAATTTTTTTCAACTGGCCACAGAGAATTCCATAAACCCTGTAAAAAAAAAAAAAAATACAAAAACTTAGTAAAACTTCTGAAACTCTTTTTGGATTAGAAAAAAAGCCCTGGCTCTTCGAGTGTTTCAGAAGATTTCAGGCTACGCAAATACCAGTTTCAAAAATGTTCTCGAATTCAAACTGTTCGAAATGTGTGGTCGAAAAATCGAGTTTTTGTTTTACTCATTTAATCGATTGATTGAATGAAACGATGTGGATGAAGATGATGAAAACGTAAAAACAACAACTACAGCTTCCAACAAACATCCTTCAAAATAATCGAAATAATGATGTAATCAAGGTAAAAACAATGCCAAAAAAGCAAAAAGCTTTCCATTAGAATATTAATTTAATCATCACCGATTGATCACTACACTACACGCACACGGGGTGATCACATGGTCGATCGTCACAATGATCATCCACACCTGAACAAACAGCCTATTGAAAACTAAAAATAATCAAATATCCAGGTACGTTCAATTTTTTTTTTAGATGAATATTATCATGTTCCACTAAATTGACATATTAATTTTTTGATCTTGGCATAGGACCCTGGAACCGATGTTAAATCGTGACTCTAGGGTGAATGGAGCTGATTCCAATCATTGCCAATGATATGTCATATCGAGAATATATGACAGTGATCAGATCAACAGGTAGAATACTTAATGTTAATTCAATGTTCTTTTATATTTCAAACACCTTTGGATTTTAAACTACGATCATCAAGTTTGGGTCACTAATCAATTAAGGTGAGAAATTAATTTCGATTGAATCAAATCAGACGAAATAATTTGACAATAAAAAAAAAGCATTGAGAAATTTCAAGGTTATTCTGTGAAAAAAAAAAGCGCACATTTGATGTTACATCAATCGTTTCCCCTAAACATTGTCCAAAACGGAGAAAACCTAGGGTTTTGCTATGAACCCTAAGAACAAAAAGAAACTACCAGAAGTTATAAAAAGTTGACGCATGCGTAAAACTAAAAAAAAAACTACCTTTACTAAACTGATGATGATCGTTGATTGAGGGGGGGGATAGGTTTGATAATGGATGATAAGGTAATGTACTTTTTTTTTGAAAAAAAAAACTTCACGGGTACAACAGGAACATGATTAGTGTGTGTTGGAAAACAAAATTGTTGTGTTGCGCTGATCGATCGTTGCGCTTTTCATTTGTCACCACCAAAGTCACCTTCTCGCCCAATGGTTCCTTTTCCCTCTCTTTGCCCTTGTCCAAACTTTTATTCCAAAGAACCAGTAACAGGTCCAGTCCACTTCAACCCTTAAAGACCCTCAAGTGTCAGACTACTAGACCTTGGGAGAAATTTCAAAATCGAAATGTTCAATCTGCTTGGTCTTTGAAAGCTTGAAACTTTTCAATGGTTGACTTCGAAATGATGTGACATTGATTGAAACACCTTCAACTAAGCTATGATTGATTTATAGCTTAATTAAATAAATAAATGTAAAAAAATTAAATAACCGCGGTGGTTATAGATTTTTTTCAAACCTAATCGATAATATAATTAATGTAGTTGTAATGTTTCTTTTGTTACACTCTATATGAGTGCGACTCCTAGAAAAAAAAGCAACAGGATGGCATCATAGAGATAGATGCGGCTCGCGGCGTATAGATTTTGTTTTCTTGCCATTTTTTTACACGTACGTGTACGTAGATTACGTACGTCACAAACTTTGTTGTCACGTGCTGATCACAAGTTAGTCACACACACACACACACACAGAGCTTTCTTTCTTTCGTTTGTTGTGGTTGCTCAAAGTAAAATTCTTATTTCATAAGGAATTTCTGTTCTTTATCCAAAAACTGAAAATGAATGAATGTGATAAAAATAAGTTTGGTAAAAATTCTGTATGTGTGTGTGTGACAAACATAAAGAGTAAATTAATAAAAAAAATTACATTATAAGACAGAGCAGATTAATAGAATATTCAAAAAAAAAAGAAAAACATTTTGCACAAACCTGCTGTAAGCCTTTGAAAGGGTCAATAGTAAAACTTTTTCAATAAGTTAATTTTTTTTTGCTGGTGAAAGGTCATAGTGCAAGTGATAATAATGTTTAACCACCAATCAAACTTGATTTATGAGAAAACTTGACAAACAGAATCATGTTACCATTTTTAGGATTGTTGAAAAAAAAAATGTTCGAAACGCACATCGTTTGAGTAACATTTTTAATCACGTGATTGAAATACCATGATAAATAAGAAGCTTTAGATTGACATTTCTCTGTCCTTTCAACTTCACTTCAAAGGTCAATCAATCAATGAGATCAACGGGTTTTGAAGAAACACTGACAAGGGCTGATATTTGTAGGTATGGATGAGGACTATTACCTGATTAATGCTAATGGTGAGGAGCAACGTTGGATTATCGAACAATAACAATCGATACAATCGATTAGTATTTTCAAACAATAGTGATGCTGATGCTGTTGATGATAATGCTTTGAGATTTATTTGGTTAACATTTTTGATGAATAACAAAAAATTTTCAATCATTGAATGAACACTTTTACAACAACGACGATTACCAATACAAAGGAAACCCAAATTCATAGTCTGACATTGATTTAATAATTTAAATTAATTAATTTTTATTTTTTTTTAATAGCAAAGTAACTATATCAAATTCATAATGTTTGACATTTGAGCATTTTTTTTTTTTTGTTGAATTGTTCTGGTTGGAATTCAAAAGCATAAAGAAAAAACAACAACACTTTGAACCACATGAACATTGATGATGTCAATCAAACAACCATCCACAGCAACAACAATATTGTTACAAGTAAGAATGATCATGTGCATTTGGGATGTTGATAATGATGATCACCAAACATGCATGTATGTATGCATGCATTCATTCATTCATTCGAAGGAATTACATATCATCATCGTAATAATAAATTTATAACACTGTGCAAGCTCGTCAACAAAATGATGATCATCTCTAAGTTTTCGAACTTGGCAATCAATTCATTTGATTTTATTAGTTTTGATGGAAAAAGACTATTTCAGAGCATTGTTGTTGTTGTTGAAGCCACATTTATTTTAATCAAACAATCATTGTAGGTTCTTTTTTTTCGCTGTTGGTTAGTTGATTGAAAAGAGTTAGATATTCCCTTTCATATTCACTTCATTCATTCTATCTTTCTTGTTTGGATGATCGTCATTTCAATGTTGCTTGATGAATGTTGTTTTCGTTTTTTCTTCTTTTTGTTGTTGTGTGCGTGTGTTTGATTGAAAGAAGCGCGCGCGCAAGGGAGCCATGATGATGATGATCAAGAAGGAACATCGATGGTTAAATACAACGGCAACAACAACGCTTCCAGGTTTTTTTTTGTTTTAGGGAAAATACTTTTTTTTCCATTAAAAAAAACTCCAATGCAATTGCCGTTTAGTTGCTGGCTGGTTGGTGATTGTCGATGTGTAGCAGTGGATGTTTTGGGAGTATTGCGCGCGATATCATCGTCGCCTTCGTCGTCGTATCCCTTTTGCCATTGAGATGCATGTGGGAGATGATTCGTCAACCAACATGTGGTGGCAGTGTTGCTTCTTCTGCTTCTGTTATTGTTGTTGTCCTTATCATACAAAAAAAATCATGATCCTTTTTTTTTTTTTTGTTAAATCATCGATGTATATACAGGCGCTGATTCAATAATATCATCTCTCTTGCACACACCACACCAATGACAATGTATCGGTATGTTTTGGGTTAAACTTATTTAACACTCATTGTCGATGATGACAGCAATAGCAATAGCAAATAAACACTATACCACAACCATCCGAATGATAATGATAAAGAAAAGTTTCACATCATCACGATGTGTATGTGTGCTTGTTGTGAACGCCTCTTTTTTTTCCAAATGAAAAGGAAAACTCTCGAGAGTTTTTTTTTCTATTAATCATCTAGCAAATATTATTCGCTTTCGTGTTCTAGTCGAAAGGATTAAAAAAAAGTTGAATATGAGACGATGAGGTGATGAAGAAGAAATCAAGTATAGGTGGTTTCGATGGTGCGCCTCATACAACAAGCATCCCAATGCTGTTGTTTTTTCAAGTTTTTTTTTTTTTTTCTCGAAATGCAAAGCGGCATTCCCCTTTATCGTGAAACATTATCAATGTATTTTTTGTATTTAATTTTCTTCTATCCTTTGGGTTTTTTTTTTCTCCTCCAACAAGCAACAAAAACTCAATACTGTGTGTTTGTGTGCGGAGTAATTCACTTCTAAGATGACAGTTTCTTTTGGTGAAAGTGGGAGCGCACATCAAGTTAACATCTTGTTATGGCGCCCTCAAGGCGACTTCAAGGCTTGTTGTTTTTCCAAGCTGTTATCAGATCACACACACATATTCCATTTAGATATTAGAAGTACGGAGTCGATTGCTATTACGAGAAATCAAATTTTTGGAATGTGTTTCTCTTGATGGTGCGGTGTGTGTGTGTGTGATATCATCGCAAAAAATTATTATCGAGCCGCCGTTGTTGGCGATGCGTAACCACGGCATTTCAAGAGATAGAACAGGAGAACTGTAGTTGAACTGTTTTATAAAAGGAAAATTGGCGCCATAAGAAGAATGCTTAGCAAAAAAAAAAATTAGTGCAATACTAAAGCCCTTTATGTCTGTCTGGCTGTTGCTTTATCTGCTGCTGCTGTTTTATGTAAATTGAAACGTTTGTTTGCTTGGTATTCCCCTGAATTGTGTTTATTTGTTTAGCTTAGTTTACGCGCCACTAAATGGTATGTTCTCATCAGAAATCATCAGTGGGGATCTGTTTGATTCTGTAATGGGTTTCATTGGTGGCAAAATTTCGTTTAACTTTAGGCTGAAATTCATCAACTTTTCTCTATTGTCATCACCTGACTGTTTCAATTGATTTGATTTTGTAAATTTCAGCCTAAAACTTAAAATGAATCATGTCTCTTGTTCTATGCGAGTTGTTCAGTTATAGAAATTATCTCTATTGATGATAAACGCTTAAAATCCAACAGTTTTTATGAGAAACTATTGAATTTAAATTTAGCTTGAATAAGATCAACGGGTTGTTTGGTGAAGAAAACTTGTAAAATTTCACAGGTTTTCAGGTTTGTTTTACGAAAAAAAAAATAAGCAAACAAAATATTTCTCTTTTTATTTAAGCATCTTTTCTTTTCATCATCTCATATTTGATGACAAGCAAAAATTGGTTTTAGGTATTTAGGTCAAACATTTTTTTTTTTTAGTTGAAACCAGAATTGACCAGACCCAGTTCTAATAGGGTTCGAAAAAAGTTGACAATCAACAAGTGACTTCTGACAATGAAACCGATGTTTTCAAAAAAAAACTCAAGTTTTTCTGATTTATGATTCATTTCAATGAATTTTTTTTTCATTTGTTACATCATCAAGAAAAAATCCTTTATCATACTTGAATGGACAAGCATGGTCAACAAGAAACTTTTCAAATGACCATTTGACCCCCATAAATCTTTTCTAAATAAACAAACATACACAGAATTTACATTGGACTAACATTTTTGTTTTGTGTTGCCTGTACAGGGTGTGTCTTTACTGCGATGGTGGTGGTGTCAATAGATGGTTATTTGACTTGGAGTTGTTCTAAGAAAGCTCGCCATTGTGTTAATGAAGGTATTTTTTTCTGAATCACTGTCCAAAGTTAATTTATGTTGTTTCTCTCTATCTTTCACAGACAACACGCACACACACACTGACAAGGAAAAAATTTGGAACGTTTGTTATTGTTTCAAGAGAAGATGGAAGTTAAATTGTTGTTTGATTGGATTCGATCCAGGGATTTCTTAAAACACAAAGATCAAGAGATGGTGAAAAAATCTCTTTTCTCAAGTTTTTTAACCTCTTGTTTATCTTTTTTTTTTTCTTGTAGAAAAATTTCGCTTCAAGCTCTATCCAGCCAGTGATTAGTAGTATTTGTAAGAAAAGAAATTCTATCTCTGCTGTTGTTATATATTTTTAAAAAAAAAACTCCGATCGACTCCCCGAAAAAAAATATGGAAAAAACCATATCAAGGATATTTCTTCCAGAGAAAAAAGTTTCGATCCAACACAAGAAGAAGTTTTATTATTTATTTTGGAATTAATAACTAGCTTGCAATTTTTGTCAGTTTATCTTGATGGTGTTGTTGTTTCAAGAGAAAGGGCAAGTCAGTTTTTCAAGTTTTCAGGTTTGTATTTTGTTTTTCAATATAAAAGTATGACGCCATTTTACACACACACACACATACAGATTGCGCCCAATTAACCTCATAAATCGATATGCTTGTGTGTGTGGTGGTAATTAAAGAAAAATTAATTTATCTTACAAAACACCTCTACTACCATTTAGTTTTCCAAGTTGTTTTCTACAACTTCATTTTGTATCAATGTCAGACGAAGTAGTCAGTCTCAGCCAAATTCGATCTTTTCTTTTTGATAACTTCAATCAGAGAGAAAGAGAGAGAGAGAGAGAGAGAGAGAGAGAGATCAAGGTCGTTCATTACGAATCATCCAGTCAGTTTGGTCTTAAATGAACATTTCGATTTCATGGTCTCTTTTTGGGATCAAACAGCAGATTGTTTAGTCAGCCTATATCAGCTTTTGATTGTAATAAGCGGAATCACTGCAGTATTTTGTTTGTCCAAGATGAGACTTGATAAAAGTTTCAAATTTTCTTGTTGATCCAAAAAAACACAACACTTGTTGAATCAAATTGGTTTCAAAGTGTTGAGAAACAAGCTCAATGTGCTTCTCAGATTAATTAATTTATTC
This sequence comes from Octodonta nipae, assembly GCA_034190945.1. Lineage (NCBI taxonomy): Eukaryota > Metazoa > Arthropoda > Insecta > Coleoptera > Chrysomelidae > Octodonta > Octodonta nipae. The sequence continues at coordinate 30,862 of JAVLUE010000046.1, read as the reverse complement.
AAGTGTTATATCAAAAAATTTATGAGTTTCATGCTATTCGACTAAAAAATCGGAAAATTCATGAAGAAATTTGCGTGAAAGAATGGGAAAATTCTGGAACGAGAACTGAATGAATAGATGAATTTATGTTTCCCATGAAGATAGGATCACAATTTGAGTTTTAAGGAAAAAGCCATTTGAGCAGAGAAATCAAGATCCATCAACAGAAACACTCAAGGTAAATTTTAATTATTTTTAATAATCAACAAAAAATATTTATTAATGATCATCCTTTATCATAATATTTTCATAACTGTGTTATGGCTGGCCTGACAGAAACATACACATAGATGGATGGAAAGGATTGTTGAAACAGACAACACCATTTTTGGACTGTCTGTTTGTTGCTGAAAAAATGTGAAAAGGAAATTATCTCATTCAAAATTAGCAATGCTAAGTAAACTTTTTTTGATCAAATTAGAGAAACACTAAAAAAATCGAATCTTTTTTCAAATTCGTAGATTTCCATTCCATTGGATCGTCGGAAAAAAAAACAAACGGCTATTGGTTTCACAATTTTTTGAGAGCCATTCTCAGAACAAGAAAAAAAGCAAGATCAATCACATGACTACACGAACATCAAACAGTGTCCAATTATAACAAACAAGTGGTAACAAGCTTCAGGGCGTCATGGGCGCCGATGCCATCGCTTCTTCGCAATAATGATTTTTTTTGTTGATGAGCAGTATTGACTTTGTTCTGTCCCATTGGCTATTATTGGAAAGTGATCAACAAATGATGATGATGATGCAAAAACAGAAGAAAGTTTCCGATTGATTGATTCATCAGAGAAAAACGTTTTTTTTCGTTTCAATCAATCTCTCATTTGTGCTTGTTTGTTTGTATTTTTGTCATACTTGTTTGGATTTAAATCAATCAATAAAACAAGATGTAAATGTTCAGAGAGAAAACAACACAAGACAGAGATCAACGATAAATTTCTTTATTTTGACAACATTGACTGATTCGAAAGCTCAATGAGAAATCATGTCCAATTATTACTTGGTAGACACTTGTTGTTGTCTTGGATGTTTGAAACGATAAGATGGCCAACGACAAATCGGACAGCAATGATGTCCGCGAATCAACCATTCAACAATGCAATCGTTGTGATAGTTATGGCCACATGGCAGGCCACAAATTGCTTGACCACCCCCATACCGTTCCAAACAAATTGAACAATCATTGAAATCCATCATCCAATGTGGTTTGTTGTGAGTTTGTTGAGACTGTGGTAGCTTTTCTTGATTGACTTCGATCAACTCCGTGTTTTTCGGTGTTTTTTCCACCGATTCTCGACGGCCACCACTACGCCGAAGTCGAATTAGATTTTGCTTCTTTTCTATCTTTTTTCTGTCAAAATTTAATTTAATTTTCGAAATAAAACACTTTTGGCTCACTTGATAATAGTTGAATTGATTTGATGTTCAATTTGAGCACCCAAAATTTGTTTGGTCAAAGTTTTCGAATCACAACAATCGTTTGATTGAAGGATCGTCTGACAGGACTGTTTCCAACACCCAACTGATTGATTCGAACATTTTTCACATTCGATTTTGCTTGGCGATGGTGGAGTTTCGAGTGGAAATTTTTCACTACAATTGACCAGTGGTTCTTTGAAATCATTTGAAAATTCATTGTCGGAAGAAGAGGCGGAAGAATCGCTCGAAGACAAAATACGAGATTCAAAAATAAAGTTTCGATTGAAATCCACTTCGTAAGAATGATACCAAATAGGAAGTTCGTTGATGTAATCGTTGGACATCAGCTCAGTGTGCAGCCAAAGATTGGGCAGAGAAAACAGACGTTCAATCAACAACCGATCCATATCATCAGCGAGATCAATATCAAAGTATTCAGCTGTTGAATCTTCGTCTTCTTCATCGCTGAAAAATCCAATCGGTTCATAAATTTCATCAACGATATTACTAACAGATGGATGATGTCGATGACTCGACATTTGTGGCGAAGATGGTAACATTTGATTTCGCCTATTATTGGGTCGAGTTGTTGTACGAAACAAGACCAAATTCAAAATACCTAATATTTTCATGGTCAACTTGAATAGGCAAGAAATCGAATCATGATCATCATATTGGTTGAATTTACTTCGAAAAAATGCTGAGAAAATAAAATTTTACGGAAACAGAACAAAAAAATCAGAGTTTTACCTAGAAAAAAACCGGTCAAAAAAAACGAAGCCAAAAATTGGACCAAAGAGAATGAATAAATTAAATGAACATAAATGGGAATAAATAAGCTCGATATCAGAGTATTCAACTCTACTGAAATGAAATCTGATTCAGAAAAAGGCACAAATTCACAAATTTCGAATCGATAAAACACAAGATATATGATGAAGAGGTAGAGGATATTGGATTCAAGCCATTGGCCCAAACATAACCAAATAGTACGACTGTTTAAACAAAAAGGCCAAGAGGATGATGATAAATTGTCCAACCGGCCACAACGAACCCAAAAACAATTCAACAAAAGACTCAAATTCAAAACAATACCAAACATCCAAAACACATCATTTGATTCGAAATTAATTTGATGAACGAAGAATGCTGGTTTTGGTGAAACCGATTTTTTCAGATTCCATTTTTTTCCAACCGGGAAAGTATCCTCACGATATTTAAGACAAACAATCCAAGATGACGGCTGATCAATATTGAATGCTATTTTGCTTGATAAATTGAAGGTAAATTGAAAAATTTTATTCATTGATTTTTCAGATTCTTGTTCATCATTGTTATCACTAGTTTCAATAAAATCTTCATCTAAAACTTTGATAAATTTCGATAGATTTTCACCGGAATAATCCATAGTTGTTTGATCGTCAATTTTGATGAAAATTTCTATCACAGACATTTTCTGGTTCTGTTCCAAATTGATCGATTGTTGATGATCGATTAGAACATTGACGAACCAAATTTGATTCCACTTCGATCTCGAATTGTTGGTTTGAAAACGAAATTTGATCAATTTAGGTCGTACAGCAGCTGCCAAAACTCTGCGATTGGAAACAACCGAATTTTTCGCAATGAAATCGATATGTTCTGATTGTTGTTGTTGACCATACGATTGATCATATTGAAAAACAGAGGATGAAAAACGACGAAATGACATAAGCCAAACAATCAGAAACCATTCGAACAGATAGGTGACAATCACATAGACAATCAAAAACATAAACAAAAACAAAACAAGTTTGGCAAACATTATTTCTTCTCGTCAAAAAAAAAAAAAAAAAACACGACACCAAGGAATGAGAAAAAATAACTGAGAGAACGGGACCAAGGCTTATTGAAGGAATGGACCAAAGTTTAAGACATTTTTTTTAAAAAAAAGTTTCCTTTCTAAGAAAAACAGTACACAATTCTTATTGAAATAAACTTAGTTGTCTAAAACTTACTTTAAAATGTCTAAAATTTGATGATTTATGATACGATCAGTGAATTGTTCAATATTGGTGCGTATCACAATTTTTCGTCGTAATATTTTTCCTTTATTTTGGATCCTTGAAACAATTGGATGGGAAGAAGTTTAAAAAAACAACAAAAACAACTTGCCCAGGGTGTTGAAATTTGTCAATTTTTTCTATTATTGGAAAATTTAGAGAAGCTGTTGGTTACTCAATTTCAATTCCATTCAACTCCCACACGACAACAACAATAACAACACAACTCCAAAACTATACACAGTACAAACAAGTGTTTTGAAGGACAACAACAAAGCATCGACACCATAAGCGTGTTATGATTGGCGCCAAACACTTCTTTTGGCGTAGCATAAACCCCATTCCCCACCACGGCCAATCATCATGAAAAAAATTACTTTCGTTTCTCGAAAACTTTCGATAGATGGCGTAAAGCCTAAATTCGAAAGATCTAGTTTTTTTTTGTCGGGTTTTCAGAGTCCCTAGTTTTTTTTCTTTTTTATCAGCTGAGTTTTGGATAAAATATATTTGGAAGAATGCACGAGTGTTGAATGAACTAACATACGTGATATGCTACTACTCCCTAAACTTTTCTTTACCGATCCATTTGATAAATTTAAATGTTTCAAGAATTTTGATGTTTCGAAAGAGAGAAGAAACCGGTTAAAAAAAAAATTAAAACCACAAAAAGTGCGGCCGCTGTTGGCAAGCTTCACAACAACAACAATCGATAATGTTGTGCCACTACCACCGACGATTGTGTGTACGGCCGGTTTGTTGACGTTTGTTTTTTTTGGTTGATCGGTTTTGTTGTTGTTTTCGACGTAACCAACTAAATGAACCAACCAATGAGATGGTGGTTGTGCTGTTCAAGGTGGACACGTCGTCAATCATCAAAACAAATAAACAACAACAATGCAGTAATTGAACATCTCTAAAAAAAATCTACCAACCGAGCTTTCAACAAGCCGCTGCTTGCTGCCACCAACTCGACATACTTAACAATAGATCACCAATCACTCAGGTATTTCTGCTAAAAACCCTATCTAGATGAATGATTTGATAAAGAAAAAAACTTTCTAGTTTTAGAATCAATCAAAAATCAGAGGAAGCGAGAGTGGTACATCGTTCCATTAGTCCGTGTAGGGGGTAATCTGTGTTTAAATGTGAACACATCACCATTATCACGTCACAAAATTTTGCTAACAAAAAACTCTCTCTCTCTCGTTATTTATCGCTTTCGAGTTTCTCGATCTATAAACTGAAGAGACTGATGTAAAGATACTGTCAGGAAGATATACTCTTGTATTGCTTTGCTTGGCAAAAAACCACCATTTATTAACAACAAAACAGCTATTTTTTTCAAGATAAAGATCGATCTACGACTGCGCCACGATACAAGATTGCCGCCGCTGTCGTCCACGTCTTCAATTGAAGTCTGTTCCTTAATTGTAGTTTAATTTTCTTTTATTGTCTTCATTCTGATCTAGGATTTGGTTTTCATAATAAATATAATTTTTGCTGGTCCAATCATTTGAACCAATTGGAAACAGGTGAAAGCAAACAATCCAAAGTGGAATGGCTATAAAACGTCGAGCCGGGTCGGTTAAATCGCCGCCAATCTTGTCGCAAGAATTTTTGATACAAAATCATGCCGATATTGTGTCGTGTGTGGCGATGGCGGTTGTCGTTGCTTTACTGTTCCAGGTGACATCGCCCTATGCCACCAGCTTTGTCGTTCTCCAACACAACACCACCGAAGGTTTGAATTCTAATGATGTTGAAGTAATGTTTTCCACAAATTGATTGTGTTTTGCTCAAAATGTTTAGTGTTTGGTAATCCTTTGGTGACATACACCAGCGGTGTAAAAGATTTTTGTATCATATTTTTCTATTTGCTGATCAGTATCGTTATTCATGCCGTCGTTCAAGAGTATATCATCGATCGGGCAACCCGTAAACTTCATTTATCTAAAACAAAGCACTCAAAATTCAATGAAAGTGGCCAATTGTTGACGTTTTTCTTGCTTTCCATTGTTTGGGGTGGTGAAATTTTGCGAAGAGAGAATTTTTTTCTACCGTTAAGCCGGTTGTGGACTGGTTATCCGGAGAAACATTCTTCAATGCCCTACATCACCAAATATTTTTTTATCGTACAAATAGCCTACTGGGCGCATTCCTTTCCCGAGCTTTATTTCCAGAAAGTCAAACGTGACGAGTTGGGTCAGCGTACCACACAAGCCATCCTGTATTTGACATTTCTTTCGGCCGCTTATTATTTAAAGTAAATATCAAATGGTCTATTGATTAAGTTTTAATGTTTTTTCTTCTTGTAAAAAAAGTTTCACTAAAATCGCCATTTGCCTTGGTCTTATCCATTACTTTTCGGAGGCGTTGTTCCATTTATCGCGTTTGTTGTACTTTTCTAACAAAACCAAATTCTATACCTATGCCTTCAACATTTGGAACATTGTCTTTGTTTTGGTTCGTTTCTTCTCCATCATTCTTTCAATGTTGACCTTCTGGTATGGTTTGGCACCAAGTTCAGTTTCATCTGCCGATTTCGCTCTTGGAAATTTCAATACACCATTCTTGAGGTTTGAATAGGTTTTCTTAGAAAAAAATCTTTTGCCAAAATTAAAACTTTCAGACTGGTCAGTTTAACTGCCATCAGTTTGCTTCAAGCCTGGATGATGTGGAATTTCATCACATTCCATTTAAGACGAATCCGTGAACGGAAAGCCGAATTGGCAAGGCGCAAGAAAAACGCCGCCGAACGTTACCAACGTAACAAACAAAAGTTACTGGAATCAGATGATGTTAACGAACTGCCAGAGGTCGATCAACAAACCAAAGTCGAACAACAACAACAAACACAACCAAAATCTTCTAACAAAGTAAAAGTTAAATAAGTAGAGCAATTCTTTTGGAAAAAATTCTGGATCGTAAAATTCATTTATGTACCAAAAAAAAAAACAAAAACAAAATCCTCTGGCTCAAGAAATGCTTTTTTTTTGTTTTTAAAATTCTCTTCTCCCGATTCCCGAACACAAAGCCCAGAACCATTTTTATCATTATCACACATTTTTCTTTCTGAATTGAATATTTTTTCTCTGTCATTTGTTGTTTGTTTGTTTGTTTGTTATTACATTTTTAATCTTCAAATTTCCGCTTCGTTGTCTTGGAATTATTTTTCTTTTGTTCCAAAGAACAAAATTACACCGACCATACTTCGATGATGATCTTTTATGAAGTTTGGGTGCATTTATAAGGTACCATTTCCATCTCTGTCTCATAAATAATTTTTATGTTTTTCCAATTATTCTAAAGAATATTATAATTGAAAAATTCTATTTTTGAAATAAATAAAATGTTTTTTTTTTAAAAAAAAACCATTTGATTTTGTTTGTTTTCAATGTTCAACTTTCATTCGAAAACACATGAATATTTTAAATCTATTTTTGAAATGCTAATAGTAGGTTCGTATGTTTTCATTCAAAAAGAAAGGCTCAGTCAAAATTTCAAGAAAGTTCGCTGAATGGTGCCAATGAGACATTCATCGATCAAAGTGAATTGAAATTTTAATTGAAAAATAATTGTAAAGTTGTGGTGAAAAAATATACTAATTCGAATTGATGAATCAAAATTGATATTTTTAATACGGCACTACACACATCCACGATTACACGTTTGATGACCTCGTTTTCTATGAATTTTATCAATCTATGATTTTGTCAATCCTATTATTGAAATTTTTATTGAAAATTTATATGATTAATTTTTTTAACAGAAACTAATTAACCCAAAAAAAATCCAATCTTCTTTACAGAAAGCGGTACAACTATCACTCGACCTAGAATTGAATCAAAACTTTTGAATTTTTTTTCAATGGCAATGAGACAAACATTGTCTCTGAACCTAAAGCTTATTAACGTTTGTGTTCTGATTTTTGTAAACTGATTGATGCGAGATAAGTCTAAAAAGTTCTTTCATGCGCGTCGAACCAATCAATTATCGATTCAATTCATAGAGCGATCCCTTTCCCTCCCCAATCAAAGTTGAAACTCGAGGTAAACAGTTATGATCATATCACAGTATCATCCCTACGCCTGCCCTTATAGTAACTGAATGTCTAACCTGAATCCAAAAATAAATGATCGAATTTGTTGTCCTAGTTCAATCCATCCATCTCATAAAGTTCCAAAACCAGAATGTGTGGTGCATTTATTTATGATTTGATCATCAAAACCATTCCTGATCGTTATTTGATGCGTAAAACGGTCTTCATGGTTAACATTCAAAGTTCAAATAGAACACTACAACAGAAAAAAAGCTTTTACAATTTTTCTCATATTTTCTCTTTTTACCTGATGAAAGATTTGACCACATCAGATCGGTCATCAAATCAAACTGTTTCATTTGATGACCATTTTTGAAATCCTTGATACTTTTATTAATATTCATTGCATGGCTTTTGCTCCTCACACGATGGACAAATAAATGAAATCTTACTTCTTTTATATAGAACTTGAGCTTTAGTGATCTATTTATTTGAGATTTATCTCATCATCATTTTTTGGAACAAACAACGCTTTGATAAAGCATGACACCTAAGCACTTTTTCATTTTGATGTGAAACACACTGCCTGAACATGGAAGATAATTTTTATATTGATGAAACTAGAAGATTCATTAATAGTTTGGTATCTTGGAGGTTCTTGATTGAATTTGGCAAATAAAATAGTTTGAATTAAGTTTATTTCGTTTTTTTTTATTTATTGAATCAATTTATGCGGGCTTGCGTAATTCACAGTTAACAACAAGGATTAACCTTTCCATCAAGAAAATTAATTTCATCTTATTGATTGTAGCAATAATTGAATGATTGAAATGAATAAGGAAACTAATAATTAAACCCATGATATTCAATTTTTTATCAAGCGGATAAAAAAGAGCTCAAATCAAACAAAATAAAAGTTGCGTTAAGCTTCCAATCGAGAGTGAACGAACTAATTTTTTTTTTTTGTGAAACAAGAGAAAAACTTTCGTTTGTTGTTCGCAAGTTGTTGTTGAACAAGCAAAAAAAAAAAAACAAAGATAATCAATGCATCAACAGGCAATAATTACGTTACAGGAGCAAATTCAAATTTTCAATAAAATTGGAACAAAAAAATTAATTTCCAAACGATTTTCGAATCATTTTTTAATTTGAAACAAAAAAAAAAACACAACTCAACAAATTTTCTATTATGACCCAAACGACTATTTTTTTTAAACAAAAATTCCATGTTTTCCAATTTGAATTGGTTCTGTTTCAATATTTCAACGAATGGAGAGTATCCTTGAGCAGGCGTAAGTATTCTTCCAATTTTTGACAGGCATCCCGTGATTCGTTGAACGTTTGCGAATCCAGCTCGGAACCCAGTTTTCTAATCAAAGTGTCCAATCTTTGATGTAGTTTCAACACTGTTTGCTGTTCCTCTTGAATCCAACCCACCAGAACGTTTCGATGTAGCTCGGCGATTGGCTTACCAAAATAGGGTTTCGATTTCTCCACTAATTGTTGAAGCTCGTTTTGTGCTTTTGCTGTGATGGCCATGATTTAGTTTTGTTCTTTTCGAAATCTTTGAACAAATGAAAACAGCAGCAGAACAAATGATCGAATCAATAAAAAGTTAGTAAAAAAAAGGAGAAATCTTTCTTAATTTTTTTTCTCCCAAAAGCCAAAACTAAAACTATTTATATTTCGAACAGACTCTTAGAAACAGAGACTGTAAAAAGATTTGAAGGTTCGAAGGACGTCAAGTTTTTTCTAGAAAAAAATCTAATATTTTCTTTCCTCTCTCTCTCTCATTCAATCAAAAGTTTGTCAAGTGGTTTGGCTGGTTTCCTCCCTTTATTCTCCCCCATCCCAAACGACTCATGAAAAAGACAGCAACAGCAGTTTGAATAAGATGAAGCCATTAGAAGATAACAGAAAATAATGGAACCGTTGATTGTTTTCCAAGTAAAGCAAATTCATCTTCTTGTTGGTTTTTTAAATTAAAACTAAAATTTCGTTTTTAGACTTTTTTCTATTTCAGTAATTTTTTCGATCACTCATTTGGAGTTTATTTCAATGAAGGACTAGCGCCAATAATCCCAAAAAATTTCTTGCCAGTCGATCAAGACTAAAATACGTTTTTTGTTTGTTTAATTGATCTGAGTGGTGTTCTCTTTACAAGAAGTCGAATAACCAACTTTTTTCCATAAATGAACTTGTAGTAAACATAGATGAACGATATTATCTGATCAACTAATCATTGACATTGAAAAAAATTTTTCTCCGCTTTCTACTTTTGAGATGTTAGCATCGCTTCTGTCTTTTGAATAACTTGAACACTTTTTTTCACAAATTTTTTTGGGTTTCTAGAGGACAAAAAAAACTAGAACGGAAAACATGGGGTAATAAGTTACAAAACGATTTTCCAAGAAAAAAAGATTGAAATCAAATTAAGTACTCGAAATGGAAAATTTGAAATTTTAAAAGATCCAAAATGGAATGATACGTTAGTTTTGTGTTATCAGATTAAATCAAATTGATATCTTATTTGTTTTCATTAAAACATTTGTTCTTGATTTCAATCTGAGAACGAAACAAAGAAACCAAATTTACTATCAATATCAGCTTACCTGCCTAAATGAATCACTATCACTGTTTCTCCTTTAATTATCATCAATTTCAATTTTTGAATAGATGATTGAAAATGTGTTCGTTCAAGTACAAAGAGCGAAGGCTGAATTTTAGTTTTTTTGTTTCCAGAAAAACCAATAACCGAAGAGAATTCTCGAAAAAATTCTAGAAAAATTGTTTGAATTAACGATTTTTTGAATCGATTATAAATTTTTACCCTCGAGATATATCAAATGGCTTTTTTTTAAGAAGCTATTCACAAAAATTATTCGCATTATTTGAATGATGTTTATTGGGGGTAGAATAATAATGATGAAGAGAGGGGAAACAAGTTTTTAAACAAGATTATCATTAGCATAGCAACCCAGTCCAACTTTTCCAGAGACTGGTCTGCTAGATCGAAGAAAATTCCCCATCACTCCAGAAAGTGCGATGTCAAAGTTCGAAAAAACCACCATCAGAGGTTGTTGATTCAAGAGGTTTAGATCAAAAATTGTGTTTGTTTGTGAGCTTAATATGATCGCAGAGATAATACTATTTAGGCTCTTCTGTTTGTTCAGTTGGTTAGTATCCAGTTGAAATAGTTCAAGTTCAAGGTCCTGATAGTTCTGGAAGTTTATGAAAACTTTCCATCATAACAATCTTCGTCGCAAGCATTTTGAATAAATTACAGGCTTGCTTAATTATCTTTCAAAAATCGAAGCCTTGGAGTGTTTTTTTCTTTTAATATTTATCAAAGAAGTGAATTTATTTGAAAACAATTTTAAATTTTAATTTTTAAAGATTTATTTATTTTACTAAAAATAAATTTTTTTTATAAATAACTTAGCGGACAGAAGAAAAAAACTCGGCTCTTGTAAAAATAACTTGTTTTGAGGAAACAAAAACTGGTCAAGTCAACCAGATGAAGCTATTAAAACTATTAAATCTTGTCAAACCATTTTTTTCATGACTTGAAGCAGATTGACTGAAGTGGTTTGATGAAGTTCCAGGACTTTTTTTTAGTAAGGAAAGGATCAATTCATTCAACAACAAAAAAAACGAAAATCTAGGTCTCAGAGGGCTAGGAATCTTTATTCTGAAATTTTCAAACTTTTAAAGTCGTTTAATTTTTCAACTATTTATTTATTTTATTTTATTCCAAAAGATATATTTTTGAATGTTATTTAAAAACCTCTTTATTCACCATCGGTAGATTGAAGATTTGTTTTTTTATGGTCAACGATGTTATTGGTGTAGGTAAGAAGGTTACTTTCTTGTAAAGCACTCCCGGAATTATGGTTTTGAATTTGCTCTCTTTCCGATGATGATCATTAAAAATTTTATTTTGACATTTTGCCATCATTGTGAGTTTGATCGATTGATTTTCATTTTTCATCAAGATATTTTTCATTAATCGATGATTGTTATTATTTGGGCTGTTTGTTCTAACCTTGAAATAATAGAATCGGGGTGTGTTTGATGTCGAACCACTCAGCTCTGTTGTCTCTGCGATAAGATTCCTTCTTCTCTCCTGGTGGTTCCAAATTTGTTTCAGAAGTTTTTTCTTCTTTTTTCTGGCCAGTTTATCACTGTCGAGAGAAGGGCAATTCTTATTGGTCTCATTGAATTTATTCAAAACTTTCTTCCTGGAGAATCGTTTGGCTATCAATAAAATGATCAACCAGATGATGAATAAAAGCACCACGGTCACCGACAGTTTTACCATGAAAATATTTTCGAAAATTTTCTTCGAATTCTTTTGATCAGTATGATCATCATCATCGGTGTTTTCTTCGATCATCAGTTTGTAGACCTCTGTTCTTTTCGCATCGATCATGAGTTGTTGGTTTTGATTCTGATTGGTACTGATTTTTACTTTTCATCCCAAGTATTTGTTGATGATTTATTGACATTATATAGGCCAAAACTTGTCAAAATTAAACTTCGAACTTTCAAGAACGAGCCATTCAGTCGAATTATTCAAAGCCAAAATCACAATGTGAGTCAAAAAGTTTCACCTAATTTTCGAATTTAAATAAAGTTTTTTTTCCGTTATTTAAAGAGAATAAATTTTTTGATTCTTGGAGAAAGTTTCAATCTCGAGCTCTCTGAAATTTGAAATTTTCTTGTAGCGTCAGTAAAAACAGAACCAAAGTAAATATAATAATGTTCTTCGAAAGTGTACTGTTCATAAAAATTGTGGTGATCGGGACCATAGTTGGTGGCCTAGTAATATGGATCATCTACTGCTTTTTTACTTGTCATCAAATCCGAGTGGCCGTCAAAGAATGTAATAAACTTCAAGAAAAAATATCATCAATCACTGAGAATGTAGATGAGCAAAAATCTTTTTCCAACAAGGAACCTAAAACAACGGAAACAGAAACTTCTAAGAAAGTGACTAATCTGTATGGCTTATTACCTGATAATAAAAAAATTTATATTCAACAAAATTTCAATTTTTTGGGAAAAAGAAGGAATGCCAAAACAACAACAGCAACACCACCACCACCTTTGAAAAGAGCAAGAACTATAAAATCCTTGGACTTGGAAGTGGAACTCAGCTTGAAGAGAGAGAGAAAGAAATATCCCATGAGAGGTGGCACAAAAAAACTACAGAGTCGGCTATCAGAAAAATCAAGACAAGCCTTGGTCCATAGTCAACTGTTTAGCGAAAAACTCTTGACCTCGATATTCTCCACTTTGGACATAAAGAAAAAAATTTCATGTTGAATTGGTTTAGTTTGGACAATCAAATCCCAAAAATGAAATCTCTTCCACAATAAAAAAAAAATCCAACCAAAATTCTTGAATAAATTTTATAATCCACCAATAATCGAAAATAAATAAATGAATAAGACATTTTTCAATTCAATTTAAGCGGTCTTGACCTTAGGTCAGCACTTCAAAGCATGATCTGATCCAGAGAAAATTTTCATTTTCACGCCAAAAATTCTGAAAAATGGCAATATAATCACGGTAATTGATGAATTGAATTATTTATTTGGTTCCAGTTATTTTATTTAATTTTTGAATATTTTTTTTTGGTGACCGGTAGGCTCGATATTTCTCAGACGACGGCATTTCGAAGTACTGTTAATCGAGCACGGTTCCGTTTGCTGCTGGGTTTCTCGCGAATCGTTGGCATAATGGCGGTATTGACACGTCGAGCATCAAACGATATCTGCTCAATGGCCGAAGCTTTTCTCCGCGATGATGGTGGACGAGATGGTGCTTCCGATGGATGTGCAAATCTCATCAAAACAGAGGTACGTCTACGATGAACATCGATAACATTGGCCGAACCAGAATCTGGTGCGTTGCGAAACCAACTAGAATTGGGAGCGACAATTGTTGTTTTTGGTTGTTTACTGTTGTTAGATTTGCCAAAAAATTGTGGGCAACAACAACACAAAACGATAATTATTATTATTAAAAGGACCAATCCCCCAGCTCCGGCTGCCACAAAATAATAATGCTGAAAATGTTTGAGATGTTCGAGAATTTCTGTTCGATTGATTTTAAGTTTCAATGTTCCATTTGTATTCAAAAACTGCTCTGATTGATTGGTCTGGTTTTCAATCAAATTCTTTATGTTCAATGGTTGGAAGTTGACTGTAACACTATTGTTGAGAAACCATCGTCGCAAATCCTGTCGAAAACAATGATCCTTTTCTGTTTGACTTGTCCAACAAGTCGATGTCCTCTCACTACACCAATAATTGATCTCATTTATTTTCATTTGACAATCCTCATCATGAGACGACTCGGTGGATTGATCACGATAATTTTCAAAACAATTCGACGACCACCATCTCGAACATTGACATTCCCAATAAGATTTGCAACAAGACGATACTGATGATTCGAAAACACTTCCAAAACATTCCAAACTCTTTGTTCTGTAGGCGAAAATTGAAGTTTTGATGATGTTTTTTGTAGTCTTGTTATTTTGAATCAAAAGTGACCAATGAACCAGATAGGACAAACAAAACCACAACCAACAACATTGTCGAATCATTGCCATCATGATGTTGCTCCGTTTGAATTGGTTGTTCAAATCGTTTTCAACTAAAAAAAAAAAAGCTTTATAATCGGTTTTTTTTTAAAAAAAAGTTCGAAGCTTCAAAATTCGAAAAAATTACCAAACAAAGTTTGTTAAATGAATTTTGTGTTTTTAAAAAAAACATTTTCTTTAAATCAATGGAAATTGTATCGAAAATCTTGTTAGTGGTTTTGATACATATTTTGTTAGTATTAGCGGTGTTCTATTGTCTCTTTTCACTTTTCAAGGTTCAAACCAAGATGAGTAAACAGATCACTATGAATAATGATCAAGAGGATAAAACAATAGAGTTCTCTGAAGACGAAGATGAGAATCCACTCATAACGAAAAGAAATTCTTTGAAGACTTTCCGAACAACAACGACATCAACACCGTCCTCTCAAAAACAGAGTGCAACCAAAAATCGGAAATCTAGAACTGATGGCTCAACAGCAACAAGAGCCACAACACCTAGAACCACAAAATGAAAAATCCGTTTCAGCAATTATTTTAAAAAGCTAACCTCACTTTTCTATAAAATGTTGGCCAAATCGAAAAAATTTTATCTGAGATCTTGAAGAAATCGGACCCGTTTTTCTGATCATTACAAAAATTTCATAAAGTTGATTTATTTTAATTATTAGTTGTAATTATTTGTTGTTTATGTTTAATTTGTTGTTTTTTTTTTTTTTGAAATTCTTCTTTGAATTCGATTGGTTTCATTTTTGAGCCAAACATGTTCGGTGATTTGATTTATTTTGATACGATTCAATGGTACAACCTGTAAAATCTTATTTAACAAATCGATCAATGCTTTTTTAGGCTTGAATGCCATTCGTTTTACATTCAAACGAAAACCTTGGAGCATTCGTTTCACCACTATCTCTTCATTTAAAGGTTTCAAACTTTTGTTCAAAAATAAGAACGGATACTCTTGACTGATGATCACGATTAGAAGGACGCCCAACGCCCAAACATCGGTCAAAAATGGATTGTATGGATGATTGTATTTTCGGCAAACCAAAATTTCTGGTGCCATGTAGCCTTTGGTACCGCAAAACTTGCCCGACATGATTAGGCCACCCTTTTTGGTTTGATACGAAACATTAGACAAACCAAAATCAGTGACAATACAATCGTTACGGTTATTCATCAAAATATTATCCATCTTTATATCTCGATGGGCAATCTTTATGCCGTGCATATACTGAACGGCCAAAACTATTTGAGAGAATTTTTCTTGAGCTCTCTGCTCCTCAATTCCAAAACATTTTGCTTTCAGATAGACTCTCAACGATTTTGGGCAATACTCCATCAAAATGTGGGCGTGAATATGTGATTCTGTTTTAATTAGAAAATGGCCGTACATTCGCACAATGAATGTATGATTGACACGTTCCAAAATGAAAAGTTCCCTTTTCACCGCAAAACGGTGCTTCTCTGAGATCAAGTGAATGTCGATTATTTTGCAAGCGTAAATTCTTTTGTTGTAAAAGGTTTTGGTGAGAAACACTCGACTGAACGCTCCTCGTCCAATCAAACTAACTAAACATAGTCCGTGAGCTTTGAGAACATCGATTTTGGTTTTGAATCGATTGCTTGGAACAGAATAGACTTCCGTCAAATCAATAGTTTCCATTTCTGAGAGATTTAAGCTGTTGCTTCTCTCATCAATAGTCTCTAAGGTGAGGGATTCCAATTTAGTAAGGACATCATCGGGCATTGTTTTCGTAATCAATGATGATTTTGACAATTGGGATCCATACAATGAAATCATCGATCCGATGTTCGAAAACTTGTTATTCTTGTTTTTTGAAGAAAATTGAGTCAGAAGTTTATCATCGCCACAAAATTGAAACTTTCGTTTGATGTTCAGCATGGGCCATTGTTTCATTTTATCGGGTTTGTAACCCAAACTATTTTCGATCAAACAATTGACTGGATTTTTTTGTTTCCTCTTCACCAACCAGCAGCACATTTTTTGTTTCCTCTCTTCACATTTCCTATAAGTTAAGTTGGATGAATTTTTTATAGCCATTTGATTATTCTATTTCTTTGATAATTCTAGAACTTAATTAAATTAATTCGAATTAATCCTTTAAATTAATCACATACATTTCGATTCATTCAGAACAGATCACTGTTTTCGATGTCAATTCAATTGATTCGAATGATTGAATTATTGATTTTTTTATTCTATTAATTTATTTTGAGAATTATTTTTGAAAATATTTAATCAGGTTATCGAAGAAATTGATGAACGATAAGCAGCCAATCGTTTGAGCGAATGATCTATAAGTGGCATGTCTCTTGGAGGTTTGCGTGATAATACTTAAAACTTCGTGCTTATCGAACCATTGATCAATTATTGTTGTTGAGCAATCATCGTTCATCTCATCACCCTCACTATCGTTATTGATGGCACTAAAATCGAAATCAACAAATTGAAGCCGATATTTGATGTAGATAAAAATGAAATGAGGTGTAAACGATTTCAACGATAATTCGAATAATGATTTGGCATTTAGCGGTTGATTGAGATTGTTGTTGTCGGTGGTCATGGTGGTGAACCAACTTTTATCGACAAAATAGCCGAGCGAACGAATTTCAAACTCACAATCGTAGAACGCTGGATTGTTAATTTTTCTAAACGATTCGGCTGATGGTGTTATTGTTGCTGTTGTTCTATTGTGTTTATCATATTCATACGGAATCAATTGATTGAGTGTATCGGGCCATACACTTATGGCATACTCATCAAGCATCGAATAATCTGATTGCTCATTCCAGAAAGGATAGTTTTTGTAGAAATGTCCCACATTGACTTGATTGTAAAAGTAATAAAGCTCAATTGGCGATGTGGGAGATTGTTGGAACAACATTAACGATTGATTAGTCAACGGATGAGAAATAATTGAACTGAGAAAATTAACGCTTGTTTCATTTAACTTGATTTGGAACGAAGCTTTTCGTTGTCCATCATCATTTTCGACGGAAGACGAACACGTGTCATCTTCATCCCAAAAAACCAGATGCTGATAATCGATTAATTTTAGATAGACAAAATTTCTTTGCACAAACAATCGAGCATATTTCAAGTATTGAACATTCACTTTAAAGTTTTCATCCGTTAACTTATTCCGGAAAGTTTCCAGCACGACAGATTTTATTTTGATCCAACTCGGCGATTCGATTGGTTTTAGATCGTTCTTATTGTTTTTGTTGTCATCATTTTTATCGATAGTTTCAAACAAAAGTATCTTCCAAATCTCTAGTTGATCACTCATCAAATAGAGAGCTGCATGATCGATCGACCAAGCCGTTTGTATTAGTGAGCCACTCATCTCTGTTAAAAAAAAACTCAGTGTAGATTCACCACCATCTTTAGCAAATTGCTTCAACTCGATCATTCTTTTGTTTGTTTGGTGGTCATTATTCTTATCATCATTATTGATGATGGCGACCAACCAAGATTTAAACGAATAAAATTCAAACAGATTCTTGTTTGTTAGCAGAAGACTCGATGATGATGATTGATCGGTCAAGAAAAAATCATTTCGGTTTTCAACAAAATTCCAGCTATGTATGGCGGGAATTTCTTCTTTGCTGTGGATGTGAAGCAAAATTCGATTCTCATTGTGGAAACATCGTTCTGGGTTGAAACCATCGAATATGGGTAAACGTTGAATACAATCATCTTTATTGAGTGAATGGCTTTTCATTTGGTAGAGCCAAAACTTTTGCCACTTATCGATGATCAAAACACAACCAACAAAAACACAAACTTTATTGACATCGGTGATTTTCAATTGATTGGTGTCGTTGAGCGTTGGGTTTGTTGTGGATAATTGTTCTTTCATTTTCTGTAGAATAGGCCAACAAAAATATGATCCAAAACGAAAGAGGTTTCGATTTTTAAATAGGTTTCTATCGAATTCTATCATCTCTTCGATGGAGAACTTTCCAAGTTCTTGTTCTGATAGGGATGGGCAAGCCTCATCATCAAATCGACATTGTTCAGATTTTGGTTCTTTCTTTTCAAACACTCGAAACATTTTTTCGTAAAATTCGGTGAAAGATTTATCAAAAAATTTTTTAGAAAATATCTCCAAATGTTGTTTGACGATGTCCTCGTGGTAGTATAGAATTTCATGTTTATCAAAAAATTTTTCCATTCTTTCTTGATCACCGAACTTCCATTGGTGGTAGTAAAACTTACAATAATTTTTAAACAAATGCTTGTTACTAAAAATGTTTCGTAGAAAAACGTCCGATTCACTCTTCTTGGACATCGATAAATTTTGTAGGAATAAACCATCAGCTTTTGCAAAGCAATTTCTTTTTCGTTCCAAATGAAACAAAACCGAATAGAATTGAATGAAAAAATTGATTGAATCAATGTTGTTGTAATCGGTGACACGTCTGTGAGTGAGACATTGAGGCTTGTAACGAACCAAACGTTCCATGCTACTTTCCACCACGTTCAAAGCAAACTCATCTATCAAGGAGTATTCTCCATCGGGAATCCAGAATGGACATTCATAGTTTCTGACATTTACGATTTGACTGTCATCAGCGCACACAAACAGTTTGGTCTGATTGTTTTGAGTTTCTATTTTGATGAGAAATTCACGTTTTTCAAAATGGGCAAACACTCGAACACTTTTCAATCGATCATCGGAATCTTTGAAATAAGAATCAAATGAAATTGACTCAATTTTAGTGGATTGATTTTCGAGAAACGATATCATAGTGATGGTTTGATTATCACTCAAGAAAACTTTGTTCCAAGAACAAACTAGTTGAATCGAGGCTTGTTGAAGACAATCGATTTTGATATAAATTAGTTGTACATCAGCTTCACGTATCATTTCACGACTATCCACGTTTCGAATAGCATATACTTTGTAACAATCAGTCAAAAAAAATATTTCTTTGTGATTGTGGTCCGATTGAATTGGAACACCATCGATGTAATCGATTGGAATAGATTGAAAAAAATCTTTCGAATAAATTTTATAGCAAACCAATTTCTTTAGATTGATATCAAATAAAAAACAGGCCAATATTTGATTCTTCACTGTGATGAATGCTGTTAGAAAACTTTGACCATTCTCCATCACTAAAGTTGGTGTGGGTTGACGGAAATTTTGAGGCATACCAATCAAATTTAAATTTATCGAATCTTGGGCAAAACTGTAATGATGAATGGAACGAATTGGTTTCTCTTGATACACCACAATACGGAAACCCTTCTTCTCCATTGATATCGTTTTGGGATTTATGTTATTCAATATGGGAGCCGATGAATATAGTGTCACCTCTTTTTGAGAATTGATCACCATGATCCAATTGTTTTTTTCGTTATCTACAATCAAAGCACAGTACCCAGAAGATGAAATGAAAATTTTTTCAATTTTTTTCAATTTTAAAGTCAAATCGGAGATTGTGTAAGTATTTCGTTTTTCTAAAGATTGGAGAAATGGCCAACAATCGATTGATCGTATTTGAAACAAATTTTGATCATCTTTATCTCCATTTTCGTTATCATCTATATGAACAGGCGTTTGAAAATAATCTTGGCCAGTGAAATGTTTTAAACAATTCCGATAAAACACTTGAAACTCATCATCATCACTAAGATCTTTGATGAAACGTTTAATTTCAATTAAAACTTGATTTAATGAAGTGAAAACGATATCGTGTGCTTCAAAATTATCAATCAAAGATTCATCTGTTTTGGAGCGCTGAGTGAAATAGATGTATTTCAAATAAGTGTAGATTAAATGTATTGGCACGTTTGAAAAATTTAAATTGTTTTTAGTCTCAAATCGAATCAGTGGAGGTTTATTCATTTGACATTGATCAAAACGTTCTTTCAAATGTTTCGATTTTTTCATGAAATCTTCGGTTCTCAGAAAGAACTTGAAATTTTTTGATACTACAGAAAATTCACTGATGCCACAATTATTGAATGGCGTTTGATCTTGGTATAGATGGCTTGGGAACGTCACCAAACGATTCAATGTGAAGGGACCGAATTGTAGAGAGTACTCATCGATCACTGAATAACGAGATTTCTCTGACCAATGAAGATAATTTTGTAGATTGACCGTTTTGGAAACTTTAAATGAATAGAATAGTTTGCAAAAATTTTCCAATTTTTTTTCATCAAATATCAGCAGCATAAACTCATTGGAATATGGATCAGTGATCAGTTGACGTTGAAGATTTAAATTATCTGATGCATTCGAGTAATGATTTTGGTCATAAATTTTGAAAAACACTTCGGTGCATTTATGATAACGATAATCATAGAAAATCAAATTTCTTTTATCTTGATGCAGAATCACAAATCCTTTTTTGGTTCCTTTCAGTTGAGCATGGCGTAGCAGAGTCAAATTGAATTTAAATGAAATCTGTGCACCAATATCGACATATGTTTGTGAATAGGGACTTTTACTTTTATCCAAATCGATATTTTATTAACATTAGCTTGTTGTTATCGGTTAGAACAGCAAAACAATATGAAGCGAAACTTGTTTTCAATGGTTTTGCAGTCCCAGTGAACGAAATATTTTTAAATGGTTTTATCATTCTGTTGGGCGACAATAGATGAAGATCACCGGTGTTTTGATCACCATCATACAAAAAAATTATCAGAAATGTTTCATAATGATCAACAGAGAATAGCTTTCGGTCTTGAATCAATAAAGAAGTTTTCTCTGTTGTTGAAATCAATTGTAGATTTGTGAAATATGAAAAATCGATTTTAAGACCTTTTTGCTTTGAGATTGGGTTCCAAATATGAAGCACTTTTTTTTCAGTATTGTTCTCAAATACTGATATGACAGAGCCTGTTAATCCAATGATGTCAGGTTTTAACCCATCGAATGTTTTCAAACGAAACATGAAGTTGGTTTTTTCAATCAATCGTGTCTCGATAGACATCATCAATTTAGAGCTGCCAAGATAAAACCAAAATTTTTGTTTGTTATCAATCAGAATAAGGGCCATGCCTTTCAATAAGACACAAATCTTTTGGATTTTATTTAAACTGAAAACTTCATTTTTCTTTAAATCTTCCAACTCAAATTTTTCTTGCTTAAGATCTTGTAGTATGGGCCAACAATCTAGGCATTTTATTTGAAATATTGTTTCATTGTTGTAGAATTTGTTTTCAATAGAGTCAGCTAAAAACGAGATTTAAAAAATTAATCGATAATTATACATACAGTTATTGGATTGTTGACCAGTAAAACTTGATTTTTTTGATGAGAATACTTTGAAACCGGGTGGAGGTAGCGTATGTGGAGATGGTGGTGAAATTGGTTGTGTTGATGATACAACACCGGTTGGTAATGGCGGAGCGATCAAACAATCTGCTGATGGTGATGCTACATAAACTACTGCTGTTGTCAGTACATAAATTGGTTGTTTTGGATTGACGTGAAAGCCTGGTGGTAATGGCGGCACAAAACTCGTGGGCACTAATTTTGTTGTTGCTGTTGGCTAGAATTGATTAATTTATTTAAAAACTGATATTACTTCGATGCTACAAACCGAAAGATAATTGTCAGCCTGAAATTTGGATGTTGTCTCTTTTATTATTGGTGAATTTTTCGAACGTTTTATCATTTTTCGTTGACTGAATCGACGGAAGATTTGTTTTTTCAAATCTTTGGATCGCGGTTCAAAACGGAAACTAGAGGATTTCTATATAATTTTTTGAATTAAAAAAAACAATTCTAGTCAATAAATCAATAAATTGAGCAACGACTCACATTTAAAGTAGATTTCTTTTCAGGAACATCTTTCTCCATTAGTACTAGATGGATAAGTTTATTGTGAATGGAAAAAAATTAACGATTGTTCTCTTGAACAAGTTCTCCATTTTATTGAAAACACTGTACCGTTGTTGAACATTTCAGAACTTTTTCAATTTTTCTAAAAAAATGAAATTTCAATTCAAATTTTTGTTCTGAAATTTTGAAAAAATTCAAACAATGGAAACAATCAATGAATCGAACTGATTTGAATTCCATCTGTTGAATGATCTGTAAAACATTATTTTTCTGACTGATAACTTTTTTCAAACTAACTGAAACTTGTTTCTTTCAAGATGTGAACTGATTTAATGGATTTTATTTTTTTCCTTTTTAAATTTATCAATTAAATGGATTAAATTGAAAAAAAAGGAATTTGGAAAAATTTCAAAATCGTTTTGTTACTTTGTAACCGTTTTATATGAACGGTATTCTATAAACAACGAAAAAAAGTAAACATGTTCTTCATGACATTTGTTGATTCAAATTCTTTTTTCCTCTCTTTTTCTTTCTATTTGGCAATGGGAATATACCATCCATCATAATTTCTTTTTTCCTTTGAAAAATGTTTTTCAATTTCTGTTCAACTTTGTCAAGGTTTGTCGCCAGTGCACGTTTGACGCCAAATTTTTTTTAATTCGTGCAACATTTGTTTTTTTAATAACTTTGTTTTCTTTTCTGTGATTCAGGTTGAACAAACAAGCCGCCAATTATGGCGAGAAAGATCATGTGAGTTTCACTGAATGTGATTACGAATTGTGGAATAGCTGAAAAAAAAATGTTTACGACATGGTTATGAAATCTTGTTAAGAAGACAACTTCATTAATCACCGAAAACGTATATTTATTTTCCTCGATGTTCTGAGTGTTTATTTATTAATGTTCATTATCAATTATTGTAATCTCTGTATTTTTGACCAGAGAGTGGCACTTGTTTTTTGAATATTGGAAGTTTATCAAATCGAAAATAGTTGGCTGTGTTGTTACCATTGTTAGATGAATCTACAACTGAATGATCGATTCATTGTTTTGTCAATAATGATGCAATAAAACCATTTTGTTGACATTCATCATACAGAAAAAGAAGAAAGAGTTCAAACAAACAACGTGTGAGTTGCACATTTTCTCTTGATCTTATTATTCATTCATTTATTTAATTCAATTCTATTAGCATTGATTTATTTCTATTAGTATTGTTGTAAAACAGTTTTTTAATTGACTAAACTATATATATGACACAGTAATTTTAGCAAAGCTTGCTTGTTTTAAGGTTTTTTCTCTTTTTTGACGACGGCTTCTATTGATCTTGACATACTTTCTTTTCTGCAACTAGTTTTTGTTTGATATTCCGTTGTTTCAGGTTTCCAATAATAAATGAATGAATGATTTATTTTATTAATAAACAAAACACTCATGTATGTTTATTTCTTTAATTTAAGAAGACGGATTTCAAGAAAAAAAGGAAAGGCTTTCAACTGTTTTGGCAACCCTGAAGTACAGCGGACAAAGTTTTCCAGGTAAGTTACGTCGTGAGTTCAGTTTTCAACCTGCTGCTACTCGTGGCGTGTGTTAATCTCGGTGTGTTGTTTCAAGTCAAGTTCCCATAAGCGTCAAGAAAATTTTGAGAGAAAAATTTTGTTTTTTGACGTTGTTTTTGATGATACAGTACAGTATTCGCGATAGCGTTTAGTGTATGTGTGGTTTGTTGTGGTTGTCGTTTTTTGGTATGCGTGAGAATCATTCATTTACTTTGATGATGTAAATGATAATCATCGTCACAATTTCTGTGTCCATGATTGCAATTTTTTTAAATGGAAATTGAATTTCCTTTAGGTTTGAATGATAAAAAGCATGCAACAAGTATTTTAATGTCATTAATTGCTGTTCAAATCATCATAAAATAGTTGATAGTCAGCTTTTTTTTTTTTTTGCTGCTTTACATGGTTAAATCAAACACTATTCCAATGTTTAATTATTTTTCTTTTTGAAAAATGTTGCCACCATCATCAATGTAGTGATGTGTTTAGGTTTTGATTCAAAAATTGTTTGGTGTGGGGTAGTCAAGGTGTTAATTCTTTAGTTGAATGAAGTTTTTTTTCTCTTACAGGACAACAACATCAAAAAAAAAAAAAAATGCCTAATCTAATCGAATCGTTCGATTGGCCTATTCCCATTGATCAAGTATGAGAATAAGATAAGTTTTTTCCAATCCAATGTTTAATGTTTAAAACAAACAAGGTTTACTTTATTTTGTCTCAATTTTTGGCTTTGTTATATGCTTTTGTGTTTCGTGAAATTTTGGTTTACGAATTACGGCGTAATGATTTTGGTCCACTGCCATTGGCCACCAAGAATCGTCTTTTGGTGCTTTCGATAGTTCCTGGTTTGGCTTTAACCTATCTCTGTTTTGGAGAGTGAGTTGAAACATTCAAATGACTGTCATTTATCTTATCTTTTTTTTTTTTGTAGGGCCATTTCACATTTATTGTTATTGGTGGCGGTTTCATATTTTTTCATCAAATTCTTGAATACAGAATATATTCATTGGATGGTGGGAGTGTTTACGATAGGTTATCTATCAACTATTCATATTAAAAACTGTATTATGGCTCAAAATCTGACCTATACTGTGGATGTTTCGGCGCCTATGATGATTTTGGTTCAAAAATTAAACTCTGGTTGCTATCAACGTTTATGATAATCGAAAAAAATTAGAAACATTGAACAGGAGAAGATCAAACGATCTAGACCAAGATCAACAAACGCCATCAAACGTAGTTGACAGTAACAATCATACGCCAACATTGTTGGAATTGATTGCGTATTGTTTCAATTTTCAAACATCGACCTGTGGTCCATTGGTTTTCTTCTCCGATTACCAAGAGTATTTGGATGGAACTAAACTGAAAAAATGCGAGCTTAACCATTACCCTTCCGTTGTGGTCAGTATATTCTTGGACTGTGGTCATTTTGTAAATTGCTTTTTAACACACAGTTTCCATTATTCAAACGATTAATGGTTTGTCTGCTAGTCTCTGTTTTTACTCTGTATTTTTCTCCACTATATACTGTTTCGTTTTTAAACGGTTTGTCTCTTTGTTGTTCAGTTGTATTATTCATTTCTCCATTATACCCACCAGATGCTCAATTCAAGCAAATGAGTTTTTTCCAAAAAATCTTCGTTCTTGATCTCATGGGTTTGGCGTCGAGGCAGAAATACTATTTTGCTTGGAGCATTTCTGAATGCGTCAGCAATGCTTCTGGTCTCGGCTTTAACGGTTTTCAAAATTCTGTTGACGTCCGAAATGTGAATCGAATTCCAGATTATAATCTAATGAATAATATCGACATTCTAGGTTATGAGGTAATTGGTAATTTTTTATTGTCATTTTATTTTTATCTTTCATACGTTTCAGTTTGCTACATCTCAACGAGAATGCATTTTGGCGTGGAACATCTCCACCCAAAAATGGCTTCGCGAAGTCGCTTACAAGCGTGCACCGTCTCGATATCGGACTTTGTTCACTTTTCTACTCTCTTCTATTTGGCATGGTTTTCTACCAGGATATTATTTGACTTTCATCACTGGTAGTCTTTTCACTGAGGCTGCCAGAACAGTAAGGAAATGTGTTCGATATCGTGTGGTGGCTCATGGACCGAAAGCTTCTCTACTATATGACTATTCAACATGGATCATCACTCGAATCAGTATGGCCTATCTTATCTTTCCCTTCATCGTTCTCGAATTTTGGCCCTCAATCCAAATTTATCGGGATTTGTATTGTTTGGACATGTTGGAGCATTTATCTCGTATCTTGTGTTGCCGTTTTTTTGGAAATCAGAAAAAAATAATAAAGTGAATCTGCCGCCAGCAATGCTGCTACGAGCAGTGGAACAACAACGAGTAATCATCAATCTAATGGTAATCAAGTTGGACCAACATCAACAAATTCACACTAATCCGAAAACGATGTGATACTTTTATTTTGATTGACTATAACAACTTTTGTTCTTACTAAATTAATTTGTTTTTTTTGATTTAAAAAAAATTTGTAATAGAAAAAAACATTCTTGGAAATTCTTTCTTGGTAGTTTTTTTTTAGATCGCAAAAACTTGAAAATTTTATTTTTAAAATTCCAATACTAGATGTCACTAGAAAACAATGAAAATGGAGCCAAAATGCAGCTTCTTTTATTCCTTTGTGTTTAATCTTTTGTTTAAAAAAAAAAATGGCATAAAATTTTATTCATAAGAAAATTTCCAAAAAATTTGGAAGAACAAGAAAAAATGAATTATGTTTCAAGTGCTAATAAAACTAAAAATTACGACTGGTCTAAAACTAAAAGTGTTAGAAAAACGTTCGATTCATCTGGATCCAAATGGCGTTCCAAATTACATCAGGTATGGATTGCTTTCTTTGAATTTTTTTTTTGTGAAAACATTTTGAACCCTTCGAAATTATTGAAACTGTTACAACAGGAAACATGTGTCGCATAATGTGTCACAACATGATGATGAACAGCATATCTTGTTTGTGTGACATTTGTTGTGCTAGGCCTATAGGTCTTTGAATTGGTCGTAAATTTTCAACAGCAAAAAAAAACCGAAGTAATGTAGCTAAATAAAATTAAATGATAAAACTCAATTGTTTTGGGTCCGATTGTGGACCCACTGCTGTTTCTACTGGTTGGTGTGTGCGGTGTGGTGTGTGTCCAAACCAACGGGGTCCAATAAAAAGAAAATTTGTTTGTTCGTTTTTCCATTTGGGTCAAAATAGATTTGAAAGAAAATTCAATCTCTTTCGGAGAAACTTAAAAAGATAATAAAAATTTAAATTCGTTTTTTTTATTCCCCCTTCCAGCCCTAGATTGAAATTATTAATCGTAAACCCCCAATCGATTGGAAACCCACAAACCCGAATAGCATATTGCAATTGGAGAGAATTGGGTTGTATTAAATCTTAAAAAAAAAAAAACGGTGGTTCTCAAACTTTGCAATTGAATTGTGAAACGTGACCAAACTTGATGGTTCAACCATATCGAGTCTTTTAGTAGATTTCATTTTTTTAAAAAAAAAACATTAGTGATTAGTGTTGGTCAGCAAGTTTTTTTGTTTTAAATTTTTTCTGAAAACCGAAGCAAATTTTTTGTTTGGTGATTTTCCAATTTATTGGTTGATTTTTGACCCGATTCTAAACTTAAGCCAAAACCTTAAGATAAAACCCAATCGATTGAGACCAATGACTCGGAGTGATTAAAATGAAATTTTAGATTTGTTTCAGTATGGTTGACTCGAATCTCTGCCAAAAATCACCATCATAAAACAATAAAACAAAAAAGTTGAAACAAATTATGATAGTCAACCAACCAACCAACCAAAAAACAACAAGCTCGCCAAAAATGCGGTTAGTAGAAGAAAAGTCTAGCGTCTAGGAACTTCTAGGCCCGTTGGTTGGCGTGTTTGTTTGGGTTTCGAAAATTATGCATATTATGTGTTATTAATATTGTTTTCATTCTCTCAATCATTCGTTCACTCATTCACTCAATGTGTTAATCTAATATGGCGAAATATTAATAGTTATTTGAGATAATTAATTTCAAAATTAATAAAATAGCAGAAAACCAGAATAGAGGATAACGCTAATAGTATTCAATCAAACTGTGTGTGTGTTTCCGTGAAATTAACCCGTTGATTCCTAAAATCATTAAGCATGGAATTTTTTTTCAGAAAAATTCTCGAAAAAAAATCGTCAGATCAATCGTGGGTATTAGCAAGTGGTGCACACCATTGTTTTAGAGTTAGTTAGCGTGTGTGTAGTTTTTTGACATGAATTTGTTATGGAAATTGCAATTGGGAAGCCAGATTTCAACCAGATTTTTTTTTTATTGGGTTCTCTCAGTTTTTTAGAACACAAATAATTTTTTTTTTAATTCTGTTATTGATTTTGTACGAATTATGCACCAAGATTGATTGAGATCCATAGATTTTTTCCCAATAAAAAAAAAATAATCGTTTGAGAGCGAATCGTGGCTTAAATGAAAATTCTATTGCCCTACACAAATTTGGCTTTGAATTGATAATTTTCATTTTAAAAATTTTAAACTAATTTTTAAATGATCGGAACTATTAATAAATATTTGATTCAACACGTGAAAATTGTTTTTTAATCAAATTTTGTTTCAATTAAAACGTTAGTTAGTTTAAGATTTTTGAAATGAAAATTATCAATTCAAAACCAAATTTGTGTGAGGCAATAGAATTTTCACTTTAGTTACGATTCGCTTTCAAACGGTTAATAAAAACATAATTGGTCAAATGTTCTCAAAAAACTTGAAGAGACCTAGAATTGACCCTGCAAGAAGTTTTAAGTTTAATTTATATCAAGCGATATAACTTCAATACAGTTTGATTTGATCGATTCATTAGGTCATCAAAACTAATAATAACAATGATAATGATGTTGCAATGAGCAAAATGCCAATTATATCAACTCAATTGTTTTTAAAGATTCTAGTGCTCGTTCGAACAACTTGAACCACCAACAACATTATTCCTGGTTTTAGTGCTTTGGGATTCTTCAAAGAACTCCAACTGTTCGTTTAAAATCGTTCCCATATTATGATACTTAAGTTTTCTCATCATTAACGAACTGAGTATGATTTAACAATTTTTTTTTCTCTTTTTTCTAGTCGGGCCCTCTGACCTTTGGATGGTAGTGGTCTTTTGATTTCAATTAAAATCAAGCCCATAGAAATCAACGAGCACCAAGCAACAGAGAGATTCGAATTATTTTTGGTCAACACAATCATTGAAGAGTTTTGGCTGGGTTCGTTTAGTTTTTTTTTTTTTTTTTGGCGGGGTCCCTGTTATAGCTAAATATCTGGGTGATTGTTGATTGTGGTCACGTTTTTTTTTTTTCTCGGGTTTCATCTCTCCATCAACCAGAAAACATTTTATTTTGATTAAAAATGTTTTCACCCGAAACCTCAACCAACAACCAACAGCTCACCAACCGAATATCAAATCAAAATCTGTGATACCCAAACCGTTATGTAACAGATTTTTAAGAACTTTTCACATTTTTTTTTTCTGCGTTTCTCGGGCTATTATATCTCGGGGACCATTATTGACTGAAAAAAAAACCACAACACGATTTTGGTTTGTTTCTTTTCTCTTTCAATAGGAAGAAGAAACATGATGAAGAAGAAAAATTCGAAATGAAAATTTTCTTCTCCATTAGGTTGAATTGGTTGGTGGTCGGATTGCACTCGAATTGTTACAAAATTACTGTTTTTTTTTTCCTAGTCATTTATTTGGTTCGGTCGTTTGGTCTGTGGTTTTAATTCATTTTCCTCCAACTGCCATCCAAAAAGTCTATTTTTTTTTTTCTCTGGGCATGATTGTTCATCAAGAAGAATCAGCATTGAAACACGTTGTTTATTTGGACCCTAACAACCCTATAACGTGACCATTCCCAAAAAAATTCCTAGAAGATGATGAAAAAAAAAATTGCAATTCTTTCAAAAAAAAAAAAAAACTATTTTTAAAAAAGGCCTTGCTGAATCTTTGGCCACTTGGATTCTAGTGGTGGGACAAGAATCCTCGGATTCCGATCATTCAGAACTTCAAATCTATTGACCCCGATCACACCGATTGTTGAGATAATTGAGTAAAGTTTACAGTTCTATCGTTTCACTGATCTCGACAATCGAATCAAATAAATCCCGTTTCTAGAAAGATTTTTTTGAAAAAAAAAGAAACGATACTTTTGAAAACCTATTTGGAAACGTTAGCCCTTTTTATGACTTTCCAACATCCCCCTCTTTCACCATTTTATTACCCCATCAAGCATTAGTTTTATGAATTACCCTGAATTTTTTTTTCCTCCCGAATTTTCCCCTTCTATCAAATAATCATTTAATAATAATGATGATGATAATAATAATAATAAGAATAGGTAAAAAAAAAATATAAAAATAATAATAAACTTTATGTTTGTGATGACGAAATTATTATTATTGCTACTACTAAATAATAAAAAAATAGGGTCCCAAAAGGAACCAAACCAGGAGAGAGAGAGAGAGAGAGAGACACACACACACACTGAATGAGAGAGAGACTGTTTGGTTGGTTTGGTTCGGTTTGACTGGATGGTTCCAGAGTTTTCATTCACTGTTTTGTTGGTTTATTTGTGTTGTATGAGTGATATGATGGCCAATGAATAGATGAAACCCGGCACACACACACACCATCAACACAATTGGAATTTTTTTTTTTGTTAGCTGTTAGGTCTGTTTAGTCTGGTTTTGATAACGGTTCAAATCACACACGGGCCGCATACGCAAACCACACACACACACACACACTTTGAGAAAATTTGTAAACACTTTGTGGTTGTTTCGGGTTGTTTTTGTTTTTTTTTTTTTTTTTTTTGTTTTTTTTGGTTCTCCCGGTGGTTTAATTGAATTTTTTTCTCGGGACCAAGCAGCAGCCAAAAAATCTAGTTTTTATTTTTTCTAATTTTTTTTTTTTTTTAATTTAAAACTTTTTTATTAGCAACTTTGTCGGATCAATCGATCAACCAGAGAGAAAATCATTCGGTCAAAAGATCGAACTAGAAGAAAAAAAAAATGAATTTTTTCTGTTCCAATTGATCGATGACTTTGAATATTTAGACCTTGGTGGTTTTTGTTGTTGTTGTTGTGACACTGGTGTGTCACAGTCGCGTCACATCATATCTGTGTGTCATGTTTCGTGGTATCGTTAATCAACGAACCACTGTGTCATCGACCAAAGTTTCCTGCAAAGTTTTCTTTGTCATCAATGTTTTGGTGGTGGTAGTGTTGTTGTCATC
>JAVLUE010000045.1:0-132896 GCA_034190945.1 Octodonta nipae | reverse complement strand
GAAGACTGGGATTTTGGTGTTATTCGCCGCGAAAAGGTTTAGTTCATTATAAGAATTTGATTTTCTTGTAGCGATTATTGAAACGTCGGAACCTGAATCAACCAAAAATTTGAGTTTAGAAATTCTGTCGACAACGGAAAGGCGTTTGGTTAAGGAGGTGATAGAAGAGCCGGTGGTACCATTTGCTCGTTCTTCTAACAAATGGGGTGTAGGCAGCTGACAAGCCATGGGAATCAGAGACATCAGCATACAGATGCCAAAGTAGGTCTTGATCTCGTCAGTTGTCGTGTCGGTCCAATCGTCCAATTTCTGTCGAGCATAGATGTTGGTTTCATGACACACCAGATTCAGAAGCTCCTCGGAAAAGAAGAGTTGAAAGAATTCGAGAGGAGTGTTACATTCGTCGACTTCAGGAGAAGCTCCATGGACTTCGTTGAAGACAAACCTGTCGTGGGGATCTGCTTCTTCTTCCCATGTATTCTCGGCATCAGTCTCGTTCTCTGAATAATCTGAGCCATCAGAATCTGAATCGGCAGTGTCGAGGACAACAGCTGTCTCCATCAAGACGGTCAGCAGCTTCGTTGTCGCTGTCCAACAGCATTTCATCCAAGCTAACGTTCAGTCGGTCAAGAATATCCGAGTCAGAGTCAGTCATTGAAGAGTAGTAACAACAATAGTAGTAGAATACAGAAAACGATTGATAAGACCCCTCGAGATCGTCCTTTTATACCCCCGGACTTAGAAACGTGAAATTATTTATCTTTTTATTTTATATCAATGAGAAAAAATAATAATATGTCCCAGTGGACGATGGGGACGATGGCGTCCCCCAAAATTGCGTGCAAAAAAAACGCTCGTCGTCCCTAAAGACGGACACGCAAAAAAGACTTGTCGTCAACGTGTTAAAAGAGTTGATCGAGGAAGTCTGTTTTTACAAATTTAAACAATTTTATGTTAATATAGAAAAAAATTAAAAATTTTGAATTTTAACAAGTGTCTATTTTTACAAATTTAAGTTCTTTCTTGTTAATGTAATTTATGTGGTAAGAAATTTCTCTGTGTGTTGACTGTAACGGCATTTGAGCTTAGAACAGCTTCAATGATTTTGGTTTCAGTTTCTGACGGTTCGTCGTTGTCATTAAGGATTTTGAGAACAGATTGAGGTATCGACATGTTCAATAAAAGAAAGGAACCTTTGGGTCACCAATTGAACATGTAGCGAATTAGGTGTTCTTACGACGAAGTCGTATTTATTAGTGAATTTTAAATAAAAAAAAATGAAAGTACGAAATGAGAAAAAGTTCGAAATGTGAAACTGCAGTTTTCAAACTGCTAGCGTCAAACCGCTACAAGAAAAATAAAATTTTCTGAAAAATATCAATGAGCTTAAAGACAAGAACTTTAGAAAACTTAGTTTTGGATGAAATATTTAATTTCCACAGGTTTGTTCAATGTTGATTGATTAGGAAAATAAGACAAATTTTCGTTAGTTTTGAGCAAACAATTGAAGAATGTAGAGAAAAATATAGACAATATCGAGGTACAAAATTAAAGCCGCGAAAACGTATTCTTCTTCATTAAAACGAATTTTATGTGTTCCGTGAATGATTAATGAAGTATCAATGATCAATATGAATGAATAAAGAAAAACAACCAAACAGATAATACCAATTTGAAGAAATTTACTACGAAAAATAATGGACATCAATACAAACGAAATCAAAACGATCACCAAGTTCAAGAGCAAAGCAGAACAGATAGTAAAATCAAATCGATTTTGGAATGTAAATAATGTAATGCTGAAACAAATCAAAATAGTGAGAATGATGGCAGTTAAAACAGTTCGATAATCGAGTAAAGATGCCACAAATACCAACAAAAAACGATTCGGCCAAAGTGAAGATAAACAAAGCGATATAATTGTATGGAGTTCTTCGACGTAAATCACCACAACACATTAAAATAATCATTGTAAACAAGATGACAACAAAAGCGATAATCAATAGCCCAAAAGTGTTTTTCAATGTAAAGACGAACTTTTTCTGAACTGGACATGGCCAAAGAAATACCAAATGTTATCAAGAGTTGAACAGAGAGGATTCCGTAAACTTTACGGATGAAACCCAAGCGAACAGCCCGTTCACTAAATGTATCAAAATTATCGCCATCATTAGATTCTATTTTGACTTGAACTTGATCTTGAGCACTCATTTTAGTTACACGTTTCAAAAAAAATTTTCAGTTTAAAAGAAATTTTTTATGTCAATTAAAAAAAGCTTTCAAGCTGCCGTCGATTGCAATAACAATAATTTTAAAAGAGATATATATGTATATGGAACAAACCCAAAACGCCTCAGTATATAGCTTATCAAAAGAAATCAAAATCAATAGAAATGATAAATTGGAATTTCAATTTTAAAACAATCGATCAAGAGAATCCACAATCGTCAAAGAGATATTTACGCATTGAGTGATTTATTTTCTTTGAATAATAAAATTTAATTAAATCATTGAGAAACCGTTACCATAAGAGAATTAACAATTTTTCAGAAAAGATTGATCACTCAACCTTCAATCAAGAAGATTGATAACCATTCAACTGTTGCACTCTAGAAAAAAAACCAACGCACAGGCAAGGTGTATCGATAATATTTGTTGATATTGAAATTTGTATTTTAATTTCTGAGATTTTGGCTCTTTTTTTGAAACAATTGATTTGAATCAATGAGAAAACTTCGTACAGTCACACTTTTGAGCATGTTTCTATATTCTGTGACAAATAAATAATTTTAAGAAAAACTAGATTAACTTGTGACTAATTTAAAAAAATCCAAATTTTCCTAGTTTACAAATAATTTTGATCAGAAAAGTTCTATATAAAACTGAAGATTAATTGAACAAAAAATCTTGTAAAACAAAAATAATTTTTGATTTTGAAATTTTAGGCAATAGGTGATGACTAACTAGAATTATAATTACATTTTAAAATTTCATTTATTTTTCACCCTTATCAGCAGTACGTCATAAAACAATTATCATCACCATGAAATATTAGTTTATCAAAAATTAGAACTTCAAGGTATTTCTCTGTTTTAGTTTTTTTACGTCTTCTGTGAACATTTTAAAAAATAAGTTTTTAAGCTGATGGTGTGAGTTGGTAAATCTGAAACAATTTTATTGAATAGTCATCTTTTATTGAATTTCAGTTTTTTCTTACCAGCTCTACTTAAAATCAAAAAAAAAATGGAAAAATATTTGCAAATTCGTGGTGAGATTTTTGATATGACAATGGTGAATATTTATACAGGAAATTCGCTTCCGCATTTTACTGAAAAATTAAACCAATTGAACAACAAAAAATTGGAGTTCAATATCACGGCGACAGAATTTTTTTCATCGAAAAAAGTTTTCAAAACTACTCAATTGATGAATGATTTTGAATATTTTCGTGAAAAAATTGAATCTTTTATTTGTTTGATTGATAAAGAAATTGAATCAATGAGAAATAATGGAAGTGGTAACAAAAAGCAGCAAATTTCAACTAACCCAATCTCCAAGGCTAGTGAATATATAAAATTTAAACTTATTTATTTATTTTTAGTAGAATTTTGATAATCAATCAATAAAGAATGAAATTAATTCGTTACCATCGTTATCATCAGAACCAGTATCTCAAAATCACACATCATATCATGATTTGCAAGTTTCCAAACAAATCAAATCAAATAACGAATCAACACAATTGTGTGAAAAAAACACCTTGAAATTTGATGTCAAACCGTTCAAGTTTTCAAATCAAGATACCAAATTGCTAGGAATTTTTTCCAATCTAAATCGGTTTAATTGGGATGCCAAGATAATCGAGTTTACTAAATTTGATTTCAGAAAAGAAATGGCATCGACAATATTTGAATATTTTTTTGAATTAGTTAATGACGATTTCAACGATCATCAAAATAAATTAATGCAATACTACGCTTCTTTCTGTGAAAAAATTTTTGAAATATTAATTGCCAAGACGAAAAAAAAGCCCGATGTTTTATCAAAGTTTCAAATTTCGTTATCAGAAGTTGCTACAAAAAAACTGTATCAGTGCTATTCATCAACGAGCGACGAATCGAGAAGTAGTTCAATAAAAATTTTGAAAATTTTTGTTGAACTTTATAAAGTGAACACTTTTGAAAGTAATGCCAAACGGAACGAACTTCTCATTCTCTCTGTTCTTGATGATTTCTTATTTGAACCGATTGATGAGTTTAGGCTTCAATGTTCCTGTTTGGTTATTCGAATGGTTGGTTCGAGAGTGGTCGGAACGTGGTTGAAACGTCCCGCAAATCAGTCATTGAAATTTAAATGGAAAAACGTAAAAAACTTGGTGGAATCAAACAAATTGAAAAAATATCACAATAATCGTGATGGAATAATTTCCAATGAAACGAAAGAAATGTTATCTAATTTATTAAAACACTATTAGCTTGATTTTCAAATTTTTATACAAAGATATTTCGGTAACAGATGGTGCTGCCTTTTGACTTTTTTAAAAATAATTTATAAAAAAATAGGTTAATTTATAAAAAAATTAATTGTATTTATTTTCTCATTTGTCAAGTTTTTTAGTGAGATCAATCGTTTTTGATCCTTCCACTAAAAAAAATAACCAAACAAGTCAAAAAAAGATTTTTTGAAAAAAAAAACCATAACATGATACCAAAACAGATTTGATCCATTCACATTCAACATTCGGTTTCCACTTTGAATGCCATCTCAGGACTACTAGGCGGTTCGGGAGAAGTTGCCATCGATCGACGTGATAGTATTGGCGGTGTCACACGAGAGGAACTAGGTAAACTCGATACGATACTAGCTCGACGACCAATAGAAACCACCGAGAAACGTCTCGGTATCGAACGTAGTTCACCATCATTATCGTCATCCTCTTCATTCTTCAATTTATTGAAAGAAAAAACAATCAAAAAATTCATGTATTATCAACAAACCTCTATGTTAATCATGACGTTTCCGTAGTCAGCCAATGATTTACGTCGACGCATCTCATAAAGTAATGTAGTGAATTCTTCTTTCAACTCTTCATATCGCCGTACCACTGCTTGATCGCCCATCTCATAAGCTCCAGTTAATCGATTAAGCTCGTCTTGGATTTCGTGAAGTTTGGTGCTGAGATCGGCAATCTGTGTACCACTTTGATCTAATGAAACGACTCCAGTCGAGGATAGTTGGTTTTGATAAAGTTGATCAGTAGAAAGATCAGAGACTAATGGTCTTCGAATTCGTTTCGATTCACCAGGTACGCGCCGTTTAGAGAGTAACTCGTGCAAAACGTTAATTTGAGCTCGAAACTGTCTCATCAATTCTTTGGCATTGGGAATCAATTTCGAATGTGTCGTTATAGACATGTGAATCTTTTCATTGTAAGTGAAAATGTTGTACACTATCGAACAATAAGATGGTGACGATAGAAAATAATAGACTTTGGCCAATCGATGTGATCCAATTGATAGAGATGTCTCCGGTCCTGGCATGTTCGACATATAGACCGATGAATTTCGATTGACCAAATTGACCAAAAACCGATAAAGCGGCCGTGGCAATAAACGTGATAACAAATAATGGCAGCCATACATCACAGCAGTGTCACTTTATATGATAGAAAAAACATCATTTAAACAGAATTTAAATTAATACTTACGCCGAAGCTTTAAGCTCTTCCATCAAATGTCGAACTTCCCACAAACGAGGTATGGCTCCTTCAGTATTTGTGGGAATTGGTGAAGTAGCTTTTACACAATGCAATAATGAATAAAAACTCATCCAAGTTCTTCAATTCAAAAAGAAACTTACTTAAAACGTAATTGACTCCAATCAAGCTCGATTCTATTGGTGAACTCGATCTTATATCTACCGGTATGGATATCGTCAAATCAGGTGGATTGATAATATTGGTTCTGTTAACCAGATAAGAACGTATTGAACCAGCGATTGAGGCTAAAAGAACATCGTTTAATGTGCTAAGTGTAATGAAAAAAGAGCATTATTTCATAAGAATTAAATTCCTTTGAATTGATACCTGCGAGTGACTTGTTTGATACGATAGATACGTGGCAAATCTAAAGTTGACCAATGAATTGATTTGATTTCGCGAGCTTTGGACAAACGGTTGTAATGACGGCGAGTGAATGCCCAAATCATCCACAAAACAAATGTCAAAGGCCCAACAATAATGGCACGAAGTATATTGATCGACAATGTGACACTACCAAAACGTGGTTTACGTGATGCACATGCCGGTATTGAGTCGGATAGATAATGAGTCAAAATTGAGACTAAACCTGATTGTGAAAGTGCTTGATGAACACGAATGATCAAAACGACCTAGAAATGGTCAAAATTTATAATTTTTAAAGTCGAAACAATGGGAACAAACCTGATTACAATAAGTGGCAGTCGAATAGCGTATTTGCCACAGTGGTTTTTCCATTGGAATCGATTGAGACATCAATGTCATTAAACGCATTCGCAAAGATTTTTTACATTGAATTGGTTCGTCTTCTATAACGTGTTCTTCTACGTTATCCAAGGTGGCATCATACTTCCAATACGGAGACTTTCCAAGACCTTTAAAAATCAAACGAGATTTGAAACGAGCCAATTCGGGCTGAGTCAACAAACGTGCCGCAATGACATCACGTAACTGTTGAACCGATAATCCCTTGTCGACGTACAACAAACAATGAGTGATATGTCCCTGATTGAGCCAATAAGAATCGATCGACGATACAGGCTCATGATTTGGCCAAGAACCAAAAAACGAACAAAGAAAAAGTTTCTTCATGAAAATTGCCACCGGCAGCAATAGAAACAAACACAACACAATTGGTACACCGGTCAGGATGGCCAATATGGTAAAAAATATGGTCAAAGTGATGATACCGACAATGCTCCGATCCAATGGATGAATTAACGGTTTGAGCTTTTGAGGAGAAAAAAAATTCATCATAAAAAAAAAAAAAAAGGTTCTAATATCATCTATTAGGTTCATTACTATTTTTTCTTTTTGAGATAATAAAATTATCTGAGATTAATAAATTTGAGGACAAATATCTAACCAAAAATTTATCGTAAAACAATAGGGAAGTCAATTTTCTCTTTTTAATGGCCAAATTTTCTAACCAAACAAAAAGTTTTTATTGAGCTTTAATTCAAGTGTTTTCTGTTGTTGTGCGTGTTTGTTAGTCACTTTCTAAAAAATCAGTCCTAAAACATTAAACCATAAAAAATAAAATTGAGCCTGTCTGTTATCATCAGAACATCATTTTGTTGATCCAAATATCAAATAAAATAAATTTAAAAAAAACAACATTCGATTTAAAAAAAACTGATCATGTGACTAACTTTTTTTGATTTAAGCCCTTCGTTCGGTTGATCGGGGTTAAAAATTTTTAACGATGAGTTGACAGATTGATTTTCCACAGCGATGGTTACAGAATTTGCGCCACCACTCCGCCAGTTATCAAAGTCGAATTGACCGATGTGGTCGACGTCGACGAAGTAATAATGGACGAAGCTCGAACCGGAGACGACGATGTTTCCGCATCGACTATCGCGCATAACGACGAATGTGGTTGATGATGATGATGATGACAACTCAATGATTGGTGATGTTGTTGTTGTTTTTGATGGTGAAGTGGCGTAGGTAACATCGATGTCGTTGCTATGACATTTTTGGTACGAAAAGAGAAACGAAAACGTCGACGTTTTGAATCACGATGTTTGCGTTTTTTACGTTTATGATGTGAATGTGATGACGATGAATTCGAAGGCATTGCCGATGAAGAAGAAGAAGAAGTATGGACAACACAGTCATGGTGATGATGATGTCGGTATAATGGTTCTTGGTCCCGATGCTGTTGTTGTTGTTGTTGTGGATCATGATGATGCTGATGATGATGATAATGATGATGATGAACAGAACTCGATGACGGTGGCGAGGAGGATGTTGATGTTGGATCAACAAGATCATAGTACAAAGGATGTGAATGATGGTAATGGTGTAGAGTGGTTGTGGCATGACTGTCACTCGTATTATTTGTTCTCAAAGCCGATGAATGTTGATGATGTTGTTGCTGTTTTTGTTGATGATGATGATGATGGTGATGATGACATTTCATAAACACCAACGATGATGGTTTAGAACTGTTTGGCGGTGGTGGTGGTGTGGGCACTGGAGTATCACTCTCATTGTTATTGATCAAAACCAAATTATTATTATTTGAAGTAAAATCATTTATGGATGATGATGTCGACGATAACGAAGTATCGATACATAATTTTGGTCGTTTTGTTTTTCTCAACTGCTGTGTGGATGGTGATTGGGTGTTTCCTAAATTTTTTTGAATGATCGGAACACCAATCATCATCATTCGTCGATTATTTTCTTCGATATTTTTCTTCTGGTCATTTTTCTCTTGATCATCGTTATTATCATCATCATCATCATCATCATCCTCATCGCAACACGAATATGATGATGAATATGATTTTTGATCATCATCATCAACATTACCATTGCTGTTGGGATTGCTTTCTGAAGAACAACATTGACGCTGTCGTTGATGGCGATGATGATCTGATGAATCTGATGACCGATGATTCTGATCAATTCTTGACCGAAACTCTTGCTGCTGGCGTTCATGATGATGTTGATAGTTTCGAGAATGACCTTCATCATCATCGTTATTATTATCAGCTAGGCTATTTTCATCATCATCATCATGATTACGGCGTACGCCAACTGTTACAGCACTGTTGGTTATCAATGAACATTGATGGTGATTATGATTTTGTTGCCCATTAAATTTGCTTGTCATGACTCGGGCACCAATCGGACTCGGCCAACATCAAACCAATGAAAATGTAGAAAAAAAAATTGAAATTTCAGATCCTATCAGTTTATATCGATCTGATAATCATTTTGTTGAATATTTTGTTCGATTTATTTTAAAACAAAACAAAAAAAATCGATCGAATCAAGTTCATTCAAGAATCGAAGAATAGATTTCTGTGTCTGGTGGTGTTCACAAAAAAAAAAATTCAAACGAAAACCCAAACCAAACAGTGAGCCACCCATCAGTAAATCAACACGCGAAAACAAATAAATAATTCGAATCGGATAGATTAATAATGATTATCGATCTAAATTAAATTCGATGAACGATTATTATCGAAAACCAACGATGACGATTTTTTTTTTAGTGTCTTCTTCTTTTCATCGTTGTTGTTGTTGTCTCAATAATTCAAATGATTCTCTTGTTTACCCAAAACTTGAGATGAGAAGAAAAAAAAACTAATATAAATGTCAAATTGACAACGGTTTGCCACCAGTGTGTTTGTCAGTGTTTTAATTTCCACAATTCTAGTCTCTTCCACAATCTGACGAAAAAAAAATTGTTAGTTTTTTTTCTCCAATAAAAGTTACGTCTATTCTGGGTTTTTTTTTGTTGATTCTCGGCTGTGTTTCAAATTCTATATTTCAATAATTTGTGCCAAAAAAAACCGAAAGAGAGAGAGAGAGAGAGAGAGAAAAAATTTCACGATCGAATTTCGAAAACAAGGAGCCAAAAAACTAAACTAAACTAAACTAATCGATTAATAATTGATTTCAAATGAGAGCAAACAAACTTCTTTCTAGGGGAGAATCATTATTACTGTTATCATCGAATCATCAGAGAGAAATACAGCAGCGAACAAAAACAAAAACCCTCAGATATCAGACAAGGAAATTGGATTAAAGGTAATTGGTTGGCTCAAGAAATCGAGATGATTAAGAATACGATTCCGCTTTTTTTTCCTCTCAAAAAAAAAAAAACATTCGTTTTTCGAACAAATTTTTAATCAAAAATATTGTTTTAATAAAAAGATTTCGAGAATTTCGAGAAATTTTCAAGATTATGACAAATCGTTGTTTAAGATAATCGAGAAGAAATTTTCTGTAAATAAAACTTCCACCACCATCAATCTATCACTATGGTGAAAAAGAAATTTTCCAATTGTCTCAGAAGATTTTAGAGATTCCAAAAATCCTAGAGATTTGTGGATCTATATATATTGTGGAAACTAAAACTGACAAAGACTGAACAAAGAACGAATCGTCGAAAAAAAAAAATTCAATTAAACTAGAATGTTGGAACTAATTTTTTGAAGCAGAAAAATCTTCCATTAACAAAACCCGGTGACAACTTGAACTTGAAAAATTTTTTAATTCGATTTTCTATTTTCGTTGCTGGCGTTTGTTTGCTCGTTGTTGTTGTTGTTGTTGTTGAAACAATCGATTGTGTGAATCAACGAGGAAAATAAAAACTCAGTGATCCAAAAAATGAAACAAGTTTTTTTTTTGAAAAAAAAAAATTTATTACTAAAGTAAAACCTAAGCAAAACTTGATGTATGACAACTGTTTGAGACCAAAAAAAAAAAAAAATAAATAAAATTAAATTGCAAGTTTTTGAACAAAAAAAAACTTGACAAGTTGTTTCCAACATCAAAAACAAACAAATAAAAAATATAGAAACTCCCAGTTTGATTTAGCAGCCAAATTTTGGTCACCTAGCGAACCTAGCTCTTTTTTTTTTTGGCAATTGAAAACTTTTAATTAAATCTCTAGGTTTCCTCGGTTTTTTCTCCTTCTCTTAATAATTGAATAGGAGAAAAAATTTAAAATTTTAAACAAAAACTCAATTCAAAAAAAAAACAA
This sequence comes from Octodonta nipae, assembly GCA_034190945.1. NCBI lineage: Eukaryota > Metazoa > Arthropoda > Insecta > Coleoptera > Chrysomelidae > Octodonta > Octodonta nipae. Next base: position 122,130 of record JAVLUE010000045.1, on the reverse strand, counting down.
TCAAAGACAACGACAACGAGAATTGGTTTTTGTTTTTTGGATATGGAATAATGAAAAAATTTATAAACTATTCGGGTCCAAAGTAACAACAGAGAAAATAAAATAAAATTAATTATTGTAGAAATAAAAATCTCGATTTTTCTAGAGCTTTGTTGATTGAAATTAATTCTGCACATGATATAAATCTTTTGGTCGTGGTTTTGTTAGCTCTATGTTTTTTGAAACGACATTTTTAGTGTGTTTTTGGAAATTAATGAAACTTTACAGTTTTTTTTTTTTTAATATAATGTGCCAAATTCTTTTAGGTACTAGCTAGCTTTAACATCAAAATGTCCTTTTTTTGAGCAAAGTAAAAAAAAAGACATTTTGGAATCGGTTTTAGTTTTCGATAACGATACCCAAAGACAATCATCATAATCATAATTCATGATTCAAAATTAAGTCAAGTCTAACCCATGCAATGCGAATGAGGCGATGGCCTGAGAAATGAAATGGTAAATTTAAAAAACAATTCACCAAAAAAAAAAACCTATTAAAACGTACGAGAGACTTTTACACTAACACTGTCTAGAAAGCTGATTAAAATAAATTTAACACCCTCTGAACACTCACACACACACACACACACTCACACACAGGCACCGATAGATCGAGACAGACAATATATACCGTTGTTAGATAGCGAATAGTGAATTAATGCACGTCATAATGTTCTAGAATAAATAAATTACAACGGGAAAACATTCCCATCACACACACACACACACACGCGGATGACACGTCGTAGAGAATGTCATTTCATTCCGGTGACGGGAGACATTAAATGGTTTAATATCATTATCAAAATAAACGATTGGCAATTAATAATTATTAATATTGAATAATCATGGTAATAAACATAAGGCGTCAAAATGATGACTTGAGAATGGCGTCAATGACAAATCATGTAGGAGAAATAATGAAAAAAAAAAAACAAATGTATTTAAAAATTTCATTCATAAAGACGAAGAAAAGTTTTTTCTTTGATTTTCCGTAAATCGGATTCTCTCATTCAAGAACTGTAAATGTTGGTTTTTGACTGAATAATAATTCTGTCTGTGTGTTGAGACAACAATTCCATAGACAGCCCATTGAAATTTGATAAGGTTTGTTTTGTTCCTTATTTCAATGAGAATATTTTTTTTTCTCCGTTGAACATTCATTAATGACAATTAATTTCAGTAGTTTGTAAATTAAAAAATTTTAATAGAAACAAACCTGTTTCCTATCGTTTTTTCTCACAACAATTCAACAGAATACTTGACAAGATTATTCAATGAAAGTTTTTTTCATTGAAAGAAAGAAGAGGAAAGTAAAAAGAAGATAATTGTTTCTGAAATTCTATTTGATCCTGTTGGAACACAACAACAATAATGGAACACAATAACAGAAAAATCACAAGAAAGCACTGTAAAAACAACAAAAAAAAAAGATCACAAATTTGAAACCAAACAGTTATTTATTTTTATTTTTTTTCTAATCGGGCGCCAAACACCGGGAGATAAACCTCTTCCAAAAAAACAAACGGCAAGAAACATACAAACAAAAGCTTTTCAAAACTAATTTCAATCATCAACTTTTGATTCATCAAAGGAAAAGAAAGAGAGAGAGAGAGAGACGGTGAAGAGAAAAACAGCCAACTTGATTGACTTGTGAGCCACTAGACACTAGATACACTCTCGAACCTAGAATCGACTCGACTGTTGTTTTCTTAATATTTTCATTTCCCAAATAAAAAAATAAAAATAAATAAAATAAATAAAAACCCACACAAACACAACACAACAAACAGAATAGAATGGAAGTGAAAAATGCCAAGAATAATTCTCTGACTGTCAAATAGAATGTTTTGGGCTTTGGTGTTGTTCAGCTTTTGGCTGGTGTTCGCCTACAATAGTAGGGTTTTTATTTTCTAACCAGAAAGAAAGGTGCCAGTGTTCGAAAAAAAAAAAAAAAGAACCACTACTATTCATTTTTGTTCTCGAGGATTCTTGTTCGGGTTTCTGGGAGAAAAAAAAATTCTGGTGGTACCGTTAAAACCAACAACAACAACAAAAGAAAAGAAAAGCTGAGAATAAGAACAAACTGATGATATTGATTGGCGCCAATTTTTTCCTTTCACCGGCAAGTGCTAGTGTCTATTGCTGTGCGTGTGTGTGTTTGTATCGCTTATATCGTTGTTGTACAGAAATTTAAAAAAAAAAAAATTTTTCTCACAAGAAAAAGATGGGAAAAGTCAGTTTTTTTTGGTTTGGTTTGGTTTGGTTTGTTTGTTTAGTATGTTCAGTGCAACAGACTTTTTCTCACTCTCTCTCTCTCTCTCTTTATTAAGGGGAAGACATAAAACAAGTTTTGGAACAACTAAAGAAACAAGAATAAACCAGCAGATAAATTTTTTTTTGAAACAACGAGAAAAAAAGTTACTCTATATTGTGCTTTGGTTGGCGTTTCTCATCATTGGCTCCATTCTTCCATTTTTTTTCCTTTTCTTTTACTCCATTCCAAGAGATGGTTATTATTCTGTTCGGGTGAATTCATAAACCGAAAGTGAAAGACGCCGTAATGACGCCTAAACCAAACCGAAAAAAAAAAAAAATGGAAAAGTTCAAATGAGTTTGTTGCGGGCGTGCGCAGCAACTTTCTGTTCGTTTTTTGAAAAAAGCAATAACCATAGATAATAAATGTTTTGGAAAAAAAAAACAAGAAAATGAAGCAATAAAATGAGAATAAAATTGAAAAACAAAAAAAAATTGTTACGGAGATTTTGTAAAAAAAAAAAAAATTTCTTTCTAATTGGTTATACATTCTTTGAAGTTGCTGAAATTTCATGTTGTTGTTGTTGGTCTAGGCTCGAGGCTAACTAATCAATAATAAATCATTTTACAGAAATAAATAAATTTAATACTCACAAATTCACTTTCAATGTTCAAGAACACAAAAAAAATATTTAAAAAACTAAAATATTCCATTTACCTAGAGAAGTTTAGGTAGTTGGATGACTGGTTAGTAATAATTATTTAAATATAAATAATTTTCCATTCTCCTTCATTGTGCATCACATAATGAATGAATTTTAAATGAGTTGAATTTGACGTAAATGGGTTTTTTTTTCTCTCCAAAAAAAAAAAAATTTGTTCAAATCGAGTTTGTTAAATTTTTTTTTCCATGAAGTTTAAATAATCCAAAAGAATTTTCCATTAATTTTTTAACAAAATTTCAGTCAGTCAGTAGCAATAGCTGGTTGTTTCATTGTATCAAAATAGGATATGTACGTTTAATAATCAAATTTAAATATCATTGAAAAAAAAGGATACAATTGTCCCATCAACCTGATTCTAGTTTCAAAAGTGAAAAAAAAATTCGATTTTTGAGAATGGTTCTATTTAATTTCAACAAAAAAAACAACCAAAATTTAAAAAAGGCTCACCCAGAAAAAAAAGCAAACAATGTCAAAATAAAATTGAATTGTCGTTTCGATCAAATAAACAAGATGAAAACAGTTCCCAAAGGTCCTAGACCAGTTTGTTCTCTAGGTTTTCTATGCTGTTAGAATAGTTTCAATTGGACGTCATCTTCGAAAAGAGACCAAAATTTGTTCAAATTTTTCTTAGTGAGCTGAGGATTGAGAAAAAAAAAACTTTTAACAAGATTAAAAAAACTCAGCTACTAAAAAATACCAACATACAAACTGATGACTGATCAGTATTCAGGTCGAATTTTTTTTCCTCTTGCCAAACGAGAATTCCAATCTCTGTGTGGGTCGTCGTCGTCGTTGTTGTTTAAGATCATTCTGTAGATAAAAAAAATAAATTCTGATTCATTCAAATTGATTGAAAAAAAAAAAAAAGAAAAACTTTCTTTTTATAATAAATACGAACCAAGGGAAAAAATGGAAGAAAAATTGATTTCAAATAATAACAATAAGAATAATCGAAAATTTGTATTTTTCCACATGATCGAATTCTTATTAAAAATTGAATTTTTTTTTTCCTCTCACTCTGTTTGTCTTTCAGAAAGAGAATATCTTAATGATAATCATCAAAGACAATCCAAAAACTGAAAGAAGAAAAAAACAGGGTGAAAGAAAATATGACAAAATGTGACAACTCTTGCGAACCACTGATCCTGAGTTCTGGAGCGAAAAGAGAACAAAAAAAAAATCTCTTGTTGGAAAAATCTTTATCAAGTGTAAATTTTAAAATTTTTTAATGTTTTTCCTGAGACAAATTTACTAAATTCAACTTGAAATGAAACATTTTCTGAAGAATAACTCTTGATTTTTTTCTGTTTTTTCTTTCAAGGTTTCAAAATACAAAGCTGATAGTTGTTATTGAAAACATAAATTTTGAACAATTTTGAATTAAATTTGTATTCTTTTAAGTTGTAAACCCGTCATTTTCGTTTTACTTCAAAACATTTGGAAAAATATCAATTGAGACGACTTCTGAAATAATAGACTTTTTTCTACATTGTTTATTGGATTATTAGTAGCCAAACAGCATTAAAAATTTTTGAAATTTATTAAAGAAAACTTGAGTTTAGTTTTTTTTGGTTTTTCTCGAAACAAGTTCTTCTCATTAAATTTCAAGATCTGTGTGTTAGAATAAATAAAATTTATAAGACTATTATTTCAAAACAGAAAAAAAAATATAAACCATGATGCCATGATATTTCCAGTTTGAAGTGATATTAAGCTATTTCAAAATTCGGTTCTTGATAAATAATTCTTTGGTTTTGAGAGCTTTTGCTGTTTATTTGTTTTCCTAGAAAATGCTCCATCAAGTATTATGTGCGGGTGCGTTATTTGGTTGTAAGATTGAAGAGGATAATTCAAACGAACAATAAATGGAAGGAAAATCTTCTTTAAGTTCATTTTTCTTTAGAGAGTATTATACTAATACCAAATTGAATATTACTGAATCGAAGGTCTTATCTCATTCTTATTCAAGAGATAGATATATATTGGAGAAAAAATCTTTTAAAAATAAAACTGTGACAATCTTTTCATATTGCTAACCTTCGAAAATCTCAGGTCTCTAATCTGAATTTAACCTCATCCATGACCTTTCAAAAGGAAGAGGGTGTTTGCTGAGCTAGAGAAAAAAAAACCCTAGACCGTGAAATTTATTCGTAGGTAGTTTTACAATGTAAAGAGAGCTTGAGAACGCACCTGCCCAGCCAGAAAACAAAGCATTGCCTATCCGAGTGGTACATTCAATTGAAGGAAAAAAGTTTGCACTAGATTTGCGTAGGAAGTTAGTTCAATTTTGTTTTGTTGTTGTTTTGGAAATATTTCAAGTTCAATGAGGAAACTCCCACCAGTTTTTCTTGTTGGGTTGTTTTAAAAATATGTTAAAATTAAAAAAAAATACAAATAAAACTAATTTTTAATGTTTGATTGTGTGTGTGTATTTTGAATGATTAAATGAGAAATTTTCAAGAAGATATCATCATATGCCAATATAATAATCCTAAATGCAAAAAATACGATAAAAAATCAAACAAGTTTAACTCAAATCAACCAACCAACCTTAAATCAATCAAATGAAAATAAATGAACAATACTTGTCACTAAAATGAAAATTCATGATAATGTTGTTGTTGAAAATGTTCTTGGAAAAAAAGCTATTAAACTAAAGTTTGGAACTTTACAATCGTTCTATCTATCGAAATCGATAAATTTAAATATTTTTACTTGAAAACCCAAAAAATTATTGAAATAAATTGATGATTTTTTTCGATCTTTACCAAGTAGATCATGATAAATTGAATGAACCCTAAATATTTCAACTTTTAATTGACGTTTAAAAGCTGTTTTGGTTAACGATTAATTTAGAATAGAAACAAAGTCTCGAATAACAAAAACATCGATGAAACCTGTGTTGTTTTGTTTGTCTTCAAACAAATAAAAATTCCATAAATTTCATTCACCAAAAAAACAGTGGCTGTTGTGTTTCTTTTCTTGATGGTGGTAGCCACCGTTTGGTTATAAATTTTAGTTTTCTCTTTAAACAAAAAATGTTCTTTGATTTGATTTTACAATCAGGCAGACTAAATGCGCAAGCGGGACTCACCTTGTGTGTTTGTGTATGTAGTTTGCTTCTATTATATTTAACATAATATTATTGATAGTAATGATGTGGTCTTTAAGAAGAAGAAGCTCAGTTGGCGCAGTTTGTTTTCTCTTTTCTTCTGATCTTCATCATTAAAAAAATTCGTATTCGTACAAATGAAAGCATAGATTTCAGCTTTTTTTCTTCTCCTTCTTCAAAATAACACAGTTGTTTTCTGAACCGATAGTATGATGATGGTAACCTTCTAAACAACACCAAAGAACTTTGAACGATCAAGCAAGTTTTCCTCTTGTTCTCTTTCATTCGAGAGAAAAAAAAAATGAAATGTTTCGCTCAGATTTAGGCTCATAGGCAATGGTGATGGCAGTCGGTGTGGTGGTCGTCGCTATTTCAAAAAATTAATAGACCTCGTAGACTTTCGTCAATCTTTCGTACTTGGTAATTTCGTCGTACGTCGTTGTTATTGTTGTGTGAATTTCATTAAAAAAAAAGTTTCAGTTTATACCTTGAACAACTAGAAACAGATCGTAACAAGCGCAGTCAACCATCAAAAAATTTTTTTTTTCCATAGCAAATAAAGTTTTTTTTTTGTTTTCTCAAGACTAAACAACGAATCATTCCAGAAAATCCGTTTACCAAAATTGTTTTTAATATTTTACTGTGTATTTTAAATGAAATAAGCAAAAGGCGCCAAAAAAAGTCCAATTTGTACTGCCCGTAAGAAAAAAAGTAAACTTTTTAATTTTCTACAACAGATCAACAAAAAATTAGTTTAAATAATCACAGGTAAGTTACCTCGTTTTTTTTTTTACAATTTATATTGTTCTACCAAAAAAAAAATTATTATTATGAAATCACAACAAACAAAAAAATAGAAAACTCATTTAATTTATTCAACCGTCTAAAAAAAAGAATAAAAATCTAATTGCTCTAAAAAAAAATTTAAAAACTTTTTTAGAAACCAAAATTGAAATTCAACATTTTTTGTCTTTTGAAAAAAAAAAATGAACATTTTGTAAACAGTTGGTACTGTTGTATATGGACAGACTCCATTAAGCGTTCTATTCCATTATCAAAATTTTTTCCTTTTGTTCGATTTATTTTTTCCAAATATTTCAAATATTTGTCTTTGCTCAAATAATTTACTTCTAAATTTAGTTGTTCAAAAAAACTGATCAATGATAGAAAAAATGAATTTTTTTAACAGGTTGGAAACAAATATTTCAATCTAGAACAGTAAAAAAAATCTAAATTTGCTTTGTTAATTTTATTTTCTTATTTTTGTAAAATAGAAATTTACTTGATACTTTTCTCATGATAATAATAAATATTTTTACAGGAAAAAATTACTAAGTTTTGAAGGAAAAAATGACATTCTGCATGAGTTTTTTTCCTCATTTTATTATTATTATTATTATTTTTTTTTTTTTTTTGAAAGTGTTTTTTTTGAGTGGAGTGCAAAGCAATTATCAAACCTGTAATATTTACTATTTTTTGAAGTAAGTTTTCACGTTAATTTAGTTTTCAAACGTCATTTTTTTTTTGACTAGATAAGTGTCTCCTTTATCTGATCTAGCTTGGCTGAAGTTTTGCTTTTTTGTTGTATGTTTACCTTTGAGTTTCATAATAATTTCATTATTTGCTGTGGTTGTTCCACTCGAGAAAAACAAATTCAAATTCGTGGATATTCATTTGGCAATTATTATTTTTTTAAAAGAAAAAAAAACTGCATCAACTGATTACTTTTTACTAAAAAATAATGATGGTTCACATTGAAGAAGAAGAAAAAACAATCTGATTAAAAGTTGGTTGGGTTGTGTGTCACGGTTTAATGGGAAGCGATAAATTGGAAAAAATGTTTGTTGGATTTTCTTTCCAATTTCAGGGTTTCAATTTCTTGTAAAGAAAAAAAAAATTAATTTTTGTTTCTTTAACATGAAGTAGTAGTGAGTAGACACGCAAGAACAAATCACATACAGGAGAAGGAAAGTTATTGATTTTTGAATGATGTTCATCACGATTAAGTGGAAACAAACAAGAGATGTTCTCAAATAAAAAAGAAGTGTTGTATCAAAATGAAACGCTTCCTTCGTTCGTTATTTTTTTCGATTTTTGTTCATTTTTCTTTTGATCAACAAATTTTCAGTTTCCGAAGCAATATGAAACATTTACTGATTATTTATTAATGATGATGATCAGAATAAATAATAACGGTAATTATAATACTTTTTTAACTAAAATGTCTTTCAATTTTTTTTTTTACTTAACTTAGGTTTAATTGCCATAATGATGACGATGATTTTACATTATCTTTTGTCAGTAACAAATATATATTAGCTGTAATACGTTTAATAACTTTAAACGTTATAAAATAATTTTTTCTTCATGCTTTTTGTGAAAAGAGAGAGAGAGAGAGATGTAGTTTCTCATGAAACAAAGTTCTCATAAGATTTTCAACAATAGAAAAACAATCACTAATGAAAATGAACTTTTTTTTTTATTAAACGTATTTAACAGAAAAAAATAAATTTTAAATGGTTTTTTTTCTTATAAAATTCAATTTCAAAACAGAAAAATCCTTAAAAATTTATTTGTTTCCTCTTGTTTAGATTGAAGATTCTCCGTTTCTTTCCTGATTTCAATTTTCTGAAACTTTTTCCCCTTATCTTTGTTTGAGGCAAATAATTTTAATGGAACTTTTAAAATTTTACACTTGGAAAACTTGTCATTGATTTTTGAATTTTCAAGATTTTTTTCCCCTCTGAATATTTCCCTTAAAAGATTTTTAAAATCAATTTAGCCAAGAAAGCAAATAAAAGCTTAAATTTGGATTTTTTTTTTTTTAAATCAAAATTCGCTTTTTTTTCTCATTTTTTTTTCTATCATCTCGTTTATCATCATTATTATCTCATGATACATATTGATAGGATACTGTTCAAACACACCATTCAGTTTTTTGTTTTATTTTTTACTATTGTATTATGTTTTGGTTTTTTATCCCAAAAGATTTTTTTTTTTTTCATTTCATTTGGTACAAGAAGAAAGTTTTCTTTATCTGATGTTTGTTTTTTTTTTGAGGTTTGTTTGTTTGTTTGTTGGTTGGTTGGTTGAAAGAAGACAAACAAACAAACCAACCAACACAATTAAACTAGATCAAACTGTGTGTGTGCGTGTGTAAACATCAACTTTTGATTAGCCATCATTTAGATTCCGAAACACCCGCACACACACACACAGCTTGCATACTCTTTTTTCTCAATGTAACTGTTTTTTTATTTCACTAACTGTATTGTTTTTTTTTCTAGGTTTTTCTCGTATTTATGTTTGGTTGGTTGGCTCATTTGTAATGGAAATGATATCGATATTTTTTTTTTTTTCACTGTTAAATAAAGGAATTATGAATGTTAATGAACCAACCAGATGATGTACTGCTAAACAAAACAAAAAAAAAATCATATCATAGCAAGAGAAATCTTTTCAGAAGGTCTTGGGATTTTTTTTCACTTCTTCTCGATCATTTGATATCACCGCCAGCCAGAAAAAAAACCAAATAATTACAGTTTCAGAATAGTTGAGTGATTTGGTTGTTGTCTTTGATCGATCGACTCGGTTTCTAAAAAAAAAAACCAAGCTTTTCAACCTCAAGATCAAAACTCTTCAAACTAACTAGTTGGTTGGTTGATTGAAAATTTCTCTGATCAACCAGAATAAATGATCAAAACAGAACAACAACAACAAAAAACTGTAAAAAATAATTTCGGCGACATCCAACAACTTTCATCATCATCATCATCTCGAACACAATAAAACAACATTTTATAACGAGAAAAAAAACATCAGCATCTTTTTTGGTTCATTCACCACTGAGTTGTTATGTTTCCTATTGTGTGTGTGTGTGTCGATCATCAACTTATTTGGCGTATCGGTGTCATCCAAACTCTGTTTTTGTTTGATGTGTTTTCACTTTAATCATCATCCATTTTTAATATAACTGATTTGTTCTTTTTAAAATTACTACGGTCCAATACGACATTATATCATCGTTTCTTCCTTTTATTTTTTGAAAGAAAAAAAAAACCATAACGACGCCAAAGAAGAAAATTACCAATAAAGCACACATTCACCAACCAGCTCGTTTATTTTGGTAAGTTTCATTTTTGTTTTCCTTCTCTCTGTTCTCTGTAATCTTCCTGTTTTCTTCTTTTAAAGTTTTCAAAAAGTTACCTTCTCTTTATTTCTTCACACTAGTTTTCTTTCTGAAAATGAATGAATGAAACAATCCCTTGTGAGAACACAAACACCACACACACACACACACGTAAAACAAAAATTTTGAAACATCTCAACATGAATGAATAAATGAACAACGGACCATCATTTTCATCTTGAGCCGCATCATGTTCATTCAAAACCATAATCAATCTTTTTCTTTCCTTCTTTTTCATTCATTCTTTCACTAACTTCACTTGTGGAGGTTCATTGCGGTAGTGAAAGTATAAAATATTTTTTTTGTTAACAAATGCAAGGTAGTAGATTTTTTTATATCTTGATGGTTTTCCACCTAAACCACACCAAATTATCTTACAGTATTTTAAACAAAAAAATTATTTTTCCTATCCATTTATTCATTTATTTTATCTTTATAAACATTTTATCAAAATTTTTCCATATTCAAATATTTAATTCTTTGAATATTTTATCTGAAGAAAAACAAACAAAAAACGCTTTCGAATGAGAAACTGGAACTGAACCAACCATCTTTAGTGAAGAATCTGTGAAAAGACCATGATGCATCATCATCAATAAACTCTTCAACGTGTTGTGCAAAAAAATTTTCATTCTATTGGTGGTACCCAATTTTTAGATCGAACAAGACTAACGCTATCGACGAATCAGTCTCTATCTTGTTCAACTATCTTCTGTTTTTTTTTTTCGTAAAATTTAATCTTCAGTTTTTTTTTTCTGCAGAAATGTATACTACCATCAAAAAGGAACTACTAGTGTGTTTTTGTTGTGCAAAAGTTCAAGCATTCTTCCATGACTAGACACTACCCTACCTAAAAATAAATTCATCGCATTTTTTTTATTTTAAGCGGGCTATATAAATCGGAGTGTTTCGGGTGTGTGTGTCTGCTTGCTGGGGATAGCATCCAAACACTGATTCAGTTTAGTGGACTCTACAACTTTCTTCCTTAACCATCTCTCTTTCTCTCTTCTTGAGCAAAGTTCAACAAAATTCAATGAAACATTGAGCCAGAAAAAAATACTGTTCCAGAGTTTCAGAGAGAGAGAGAGAGAAAAAGTTTTCTGGCAACTGTTTGAGCGGAAATGTTTCGGTCAAGTTCCTAGAAAAACAAAGTGTGTTGTTTCACAATTGTTGGTTGTTCCAGCCAAGTGTTTTCTTATTGTAATTGTTGTTCTAATTGTGTTTACATAAAATTTTTTTGTTTTTTCTTCTATTTATCGTGATTTTATTATGAAGTCCGTTTCATTCTTTCAATTTTAAACTTGCATCTTATATCAAAAAGGTGAGTTTCGTTTTTTTTTTCGGTTTTTAAATTACTCTTAAATTAAGATCAGTGATAAAGATGTTGATGAAATTAGTTTGCTTCTAGGAATTGGAAATCCTGTTGTTGAGCCAAAATGTTTTTATGAATAATTTTTCAGGTTTTGCTTAGTGCAAAAACTTTGTTTCACTTTGTGCCCCTTCCCGAGAGAGTTATACTGAATACACCAGTACAACAGTTGTTGTATCAATTATATACACTAGCCATTAAATAATTTGCTTCCTTTCTCCATCATCATCCATCTCATCTTTAGTTTTGTTGAGACCAAACTTTGATTCTACAATGTTTGTTTCCTTCTTTCTCTCACTCTCACACTCAACCATCTGGTGTGTCAGCAAAAAAATAAAATTTATTTTTCTCATATTTATTTTTCTCGGGTTTGGTCAAACCCAAAAATAAATATTCTTTCTCTTTTTGTGCGTGATGAGAGGAGAAAAAACAAAATGGGAGGAAATTGTCAAGGACAAATATGGAATCAAACATGAAACATCTGTTTGGTTTGTTTGTGAATCTTTCGGTTTTCGTCCAGATTCAAGCTCTTTTTGTTTTAATAGGAAAACTTTTTTCACTATCCCTTCAAAAATAAAACAGAAAGTAAATCAGAGAAAGAACATTGCCCATTTTGGTGTTGTTTGTTTTTTTAAAGTCATAAAAACTTTCAAAGTTTTTTTTGAACCAATTGGTCATCAAATGTGAAGAATGTTTTTTCTTTCACCATTGATGCCAATCACACGCGCGCACACACACACACACACACACATTCCATCAATAAAATATTTGGGTGTAGTTTGAGTTTTTTTTTTTTTTTTTTTACCGCATCCAGTCTGAATAGTCGATTTTATTTTAGACTTTTGACATTTGACATCGTTATATGACTCGAGAGATTTTTTTCGAATTTTTTTCGTTTGTTATCTTTGTTTCGATTGCTTGATGATGATATCCCAATGACAACAACAACAACAATGAGACGACCCAAATGAGAATGAAAGTGAAAATTCTGATTTTTTTTTTTCGCATCTCAATGTTTTGGCTGTCGTCAGCTTTCATTGTTTTTGATCACCCGAAGATAGTGTCGTGTTTTTTTTTTTGTGTGATTGTTCATGTTTTAGTTGGGCTTGTGAGACATCATTTTTTTTATGTTCATCATAGTTCGTCTTGTATTCGTTGTCATGATTACTTCGTTGAAGAATTGGTATTGCTATTTATGCTGAGTTCATTTTTGATCATTTCTAGAGAAACACAATGTACACACACACAGGCTCTTTTTTTCAGTTCAATGGCATTTTAATTGATTTCCCTAACATCATCTTCATCTTCATTATCCTTATATGAGAATACGCATGTGTAGGGTGGCGGGGGGGGGGGAAAGAGGGAAGGTTATAATTCACAGACACAACAACCAGAACACTGTGTTTGATGCAATGTTATGTACTTTATGGCGATGCTTTGTTTTTCAACCAGATCAACGAAAAACCAAAAATCAAACTTGCCATAGCAGATTGCAGGTCAAAGTTTATAAGGTTGAAAGGTTTTTTTGTTTTGTTTCATCGTATCATTGTATCATCAAAAAAAACTCGAAAACTCATCATTGGCATGCCATAAAGTTTTTATAATATTGCCGTGGTATTTATGAGTGTCAGTTTTTGTTTGTTTTAGAAAAAAGAGAATTTTATCTGATAAATTGTCTAATTAACCTAGAAGAGAATAAATCAATTTGTTTTTTTTTTGAACATAAAATATTATGATGATCGAGGCAATGATAACTAGATTTTTTTTTTTTTTGCTCATTCATAACGTTGTTGTTTTTCCGGGTCAAGGTGTACACCTGGTGAGTGAAGTGTTGTGTGTGTGTGTGTGTGTGAAGTGAATCAAAAAACCCAATACATAGCTATTTTGTTTAGTTCTTATGAAGTTTTTCCATTCCCAAGTGATAAAGATGATGGGAATGATCGAGGGTTTTTTTCTTTATCAAACCATTTTCACACACTCATCTTATTGTTTAATTAGCGAGAAGTATAAAAAAAAAAAAAAAATCTATTCTAAACTTGCGTTGATAAGCTCGTTTTTTTGTTACACATAGGAGAAGTTTAGTGTTGATATTTCTACACAAGCGATTCAAAAAAAAAACCACTCTAGTGTGGAAAAAGGCATAGGTTTTGTCATTGATTTTTTTTTCTGTTGTCTACCGTTCTGTATAATCGAGAACAAACTTATCAACGTAAATTTAGGGTAATTAAAAAGTGTAGAAGAGATGTTTAAAATTTTTTAACCTGTCGGTAATGATGATGAACAGTTTTGATTAGGTGTGTGATTCGTTTCAAATGTGTGAGATGTATCCGAAAATAAACCACTTTAAACACAAGCGAGAAAAAATACAACAACACATCGTGATAAACTTTTTTGTTTGGCCGCTCATAAGATTTGGGAATAAAAAAAATCTTATGAGCGGAATTATGTTACACCGATGATTGATTCTCTTTTTTTTTCCAGTTTGTTTCCTATCCAGTTTTTGTTGTGGTTGATGTGTGAGAGCTTCATTGGTGAAGAAGAAAAGATTATCAGATTATAATTATGATGAGAATGATGATGATGATGATCACTAATTAAATTGAATTAATACGCTGAAATATTAGAAACGAACACCAGCGAACAAACAAAAAATAGGTGTCAACAAAATTGATTGAGTTTCATTTTTGGGCTATCAACTAAGAAATGGATGAATTAAAGAAAGAGAGATGTAAAAAAAAAAACTCACGAAACTTTCTCATCTCTCTTTCATTTCTTTCATTTTCATTTTTTTTTCTGCTTCTGATTTGGATAAAATCTGCTGGTATAATTATATATTTATTTTTTGTTTGGTTAGTTCATCATATCTTAGTTATCTTGGTTTTTATAAAAAAAAAATAAAAACTTTAAATCTTTCATCTAAGCATAAAACAGTCTAACAAGAGAAGCAAACGGTTTTTGTGTGTCAAACATCAAGTTTGCCCTAGATTTGTTTAATCGTTTATTCGTTTTCTAATCTTGTCTTCTTCTTTTTTTTCATTGCCTTCATCATCTTGTTGTTTTGAGCTTTCAAAACTTTTTTGTTTTAAAAAAACTTTAAAATAAGACACACACACACACACACGCTGCTTATGCTTGTGCGACGACAGAATTTTTAATGACCATGGCCCAAGGCACCACCACCAAACCAATCATGAAAATTAAACCCTACAAAACTAGATATGGTAGTTTTTTAGCATTCGTTTTATTCAATTGTGTTTTTGTTTATATTGGATTCATTCATAGTTTTAATGAGCGACTAACTTTATCGATCAAACTCGAAAAGTTTAAGGTAAATGATGATGTGTAAGTTTTATTTTCTCTAAAATAGAAGTACCTGAATTGCTTTTTTTTCGAACATGAACAATGGGACATACAACTAAAATATTTGATGTGGTAGCGCCGCGGCGCCCAACCAAGGTTTTTTTCTGCTATTCCAAGATCATTAGGTTAGTGGCTTGTGAAAAAAAAAAACAGTAGACAAGAGAAAAGTTGAATAAGATTTACAATGTATCCAAATCATTATTTTGGTTAGCTTTAGCGTGTTTAAATGCCATTGAACATTTTTCTCGAATAGATCTATTTTATCATGAGGATGATTATAATAGTTGAAAGCCAAGTTTTTTTTTCTACCAGCAAACCAACAACGGTAGCTATTAGCTTTTTAATCTTATACCCAACGATTAGGACTGTTCTTCTATATTTGCGATTATTAACTTATCTCTTTTGCTTTGTTTCTCTTTTGTTTTTTTTTTTTTGTTTGTTTCATTTTCTTATTCAGATATTTATTTTTTTAGATATTGTGTCTCTTTGTGTGTGTGTGTGTGTGTGTTTTTTTATCTATCTATTTATCTGTGTTCAGTGTTGTGTTTTGAAAATTTTGGTTGCTTAGTATTTCCATTCTACCATCCCATTCATTCATCATCGATAAAAATCTTTTTGGCTTTTTTAAACTCATTGTCATTTTTGTATTTTTGTATTTGTATTCTTCTTTGAAATAAATCATCTAGAATTATGATTATAAAAAAAAACTCAAATATAAAAGGTATTTAAAACAAATTTGTGAGAGGAAAAAGAAAAACGATCTTCTTTTTAAAAGAATTTATTTCTTTTCTTTTGATTTGATTTTTCCATTTTCCATGAGAGAGAACAAGCAGTGAGGAAGCGAAAA
The DNA here is from genome assembly GCA_034190945.1 of Octodonta nipae. Taxonomy (NCBI): domain Eukaryota; kingdom Metazoa; phylum Arthropoda; class Insecta; order Coleoptera; family Chrysomelidae; genus Octodonta; species Octodonta nipae. The sequence goes on along the minus strand of JAVLUE010000045.1, from coordinate 106,234 downwards.
TGATAACGAAACATTTTTTATTTTTCGTTTGTGTGTGTGTGCGATGAGACCGGTAATAAGGATGTGATGCAAAACAAAAACCAACGCTCGTGGCCATCAAATCGTTTTGGTTCGAGTTGTTGTTTGTTAGTCCAACCGGGAATTTGAAGCGAAACTTTGAAGAAAAAAAAAAAAAGATTTTCTTCAAATCGAATCAGCGAGTAAATAAAAAAAAAACCCTCTGAAATTTGTCATTGGTCAAGAATGATGACATTTGACAACAGTTGTTATTCGATAATTTTGAAATATTAATATTCTATAAAAATTTTTTTCCTAACCCTTCAAAGCAATGAATAAATTTATCAATTATGCTATGTTTGTATTTTTTTTCCTTAGAAATAAAAGGTATTTTTTTTTCTTGTTGTTTAAGGGAGTTTGTTGAATTCAAGAAGAAACAAAGTTTTTTTTTTTGGTTTGACCACAATTATCATAATTATTTTTTTATTATCCACACCATCAAAAAAATACACTTTTAAGGTCAGTTTCTGTTTTGTTTCGTTAAATGGTGAATGTTTGGGAGAAAAAAAAAAAAGTTCACCAACAAATGGACATCGAGACAGTGCTAAAATGGAATTCTTCTCTTTCTCCAGAAGTACAGAGGAGAAATTTGTTTTTGAATACCTTTGAAGAGAAGTGTACAAACCCATCATGTTCATCATCATTCTTCCTATTCTCACATCTTACGACTAGACAGATGAATCAATTTTTTTTGTTGCTAAACGGTCAAAACTATTTGTTGTTGTTGTGTTTATTATCATGGACTACACAACACTACTAGCATGGTACATACATCTTATTGAATGGGTGTGGAATGTGTGAATCTCTCTAGATGAGTGTCTGCGTGTGTGTGTGTGTGTGTGTGAGCTTAAAGATTTAAAAAATTATTTTTCAAAGAAAAAAAGAAAATATTATCCGTTTCGATCTGTTTTGTACGGTTGATGAAACCTCCAAAGAAGAAATTTTCACGCCATTTTCTTCTTTCCATATAAGTTCAACGTAATCTGAAAAGAAAAAAAAAAATTATCAAGATTGTTTTCTTTTCTCCTTAAAAAATCTTTTCCAAATCTTTTAACAAGATTAATCTTTGACATGAAAAAGTAGATTTTTTCTTCTTTTTTTTTTCGTTGACCTTTTTGAATGATGGTGTGTGTGTGTGTGTGTGCGCGCGCTCTGTATGTGATGTGTTAATGATATTCTTCATCAATTATTACCTGTGGATGTGTGTATGACACTTGGGTCACAACCACCACCATCACCACCTAGAACTTATATCTTGATGAATCAGTAATCAGTGTGTTCGTGCGCCATCATCTTTTTTTTCCTCTTATTTTTTTATCATTCATCTATGCTGAGGCTGAGGAGAAAAAAACCTATTCATTTATCTCATTAGTTTTTTTTCCATCGATTAGATCTTTGTGTTTGTTCGGTGAATGCTCGAACAAAAAAAAAAATAATAGTTTTCCTTGAATAAATTCACCCAAAAGTGGTGTACAGAAAGTCTACAATCGATGCTACAATCGATTGTTCTTTTTTTTTTTACAGTTTTTACCCGATTATCTTCCCCCAGTATCTTTCAGTGTGTGTCTGTGTTTGACCATCGAATTTTTGTTGATCATTATTTTTTCTATTTTCATAGTCACACACACACACACACAATCGATTGATTGATCGATGAATTCGATTGATGGAATTTCAATTGTGTTGCGAAGGGAAAAAAAAATGCACAACACATTGTGGTTCTTTCAAGTTCAATCAATTTCAAATATCGAGATGAATGGTGACCAAAGGAAAAAAAAAAATATTCGACCAATTAAACAAACAGGCATTCATTTATTCAACATTATTTGGAAAAAAAGTTTTTGGAAAAATTCTTTTGAATCATCATTACGGATGATGATTTTCTGCTTCTTCAACGACACCAAAATGATTTAAATAGATGAGATGATATTCAGGGTGATTTATTCTCCATTATCTGCATATGAAAACAACAACAACTGTGACGAGTGAACAGTTTTCATTGAAAGTGGTCGTTTCAATCGAAATGCTATTTTAGTACCATTCCATATGGTTCCTTGTGTGTGTGTGCTGGTGAATACCGAATTATACTATTACTTCATGTTTTTCTTTTCTATTCGTAAAGCGCTCTCATTTTTTTTATTATTATTATAATTCTCTCATTGAAAAAAAAAATAAAATGGCTTTCTTTCTTTCGAAAGGAGATTTTTCCGTGTTGCTTAGAAGCCCAGGGTGTTTAGTGTTTACTTGAAAAAGAATCTCAGAAGAGAAAATCTTCTTAGCTTTGAAGTTATAAAAGGGATTTATGAAATAATGTATGTTTTTTTTTTGCATTGATTTTAAGCACAAATGATGTACAATAATAGGAAAAAATAAAATGCTGCCACACTGATTATCTTGATTCATCTATTCATTAAATATAATTCTTTATAAATCCAATGTCGTTTAATTTCTTTCTTTTTTTATTTAATTTCTTCTAATAATATTTATCATTGACATTTCAAATCATTAGACTCAAATAATAACTAATGAAACTAATGTCTCTTTCATTTCATCCCTCATTATCCATCCGTCTATATATGGACGATTTAAAAAGGAATTGAATTAGGGGTATGGCAATGGCTAAGCGTACAAGCCAGCTCTCTTTGGCTAAAGTCCCGAGTTCGAATCCGAGGAGTCTCAGTAAAATTCAAAACAAAGTATTGCGTAAGTATTGACTTAGGTCGATAATCGCAAAAAGTTTAACAACAGAGATCAAATAAATATTTTTAAAAAAAAAAACATTATTTTTAATTAAATTACTCATAAAGATACTGAAATATAATTTTGGTTTTATTGAGAATTTTTATTAGTCTACGATGGTTTGAAACTTAATTATTTCAAATTAAGAAATCTTGGATTTTGCACCACTATCAAAACAACAAAAAAAATCGATGGTAAATTTTTAACTCAATATTGCCTGGGGATTCCTGGAATGGAAGAATTCTGGTGAATCCCAGTAGAAAAATCGATTCAAAAAACTTTTGATTTTGGCCTCAGTTCAGTGTGTTGTTCCCAATGAGTTTGCTTTCCAAGTTTTTGCTTTCCAATCGTCATTGAGTTTGTGTTTTTGTGGTTTTCGTTTAATTTATTTTCAAAAAAATTAGATTTATTTTTTGACATTGGTTTGAGATTTTGGCATTCTCACAGCCAAAAACGAAAAACTAACCGAAAAAAAAAATCCAATATCTTTTCCACCTGGGTGGTGAGTGATTTATTTTTCTGTTTTGTGTATTGTTCAGTGTTCTATTTAATAATTTAGTTGATTCAAGTTGATTGAGAACGAAAAAAAATGACTCTACTCTATATCACTTTAAGTGGTTTATGGCTTGTATGTGAATAATTTAATTCCTTTGCCAAAACAACACCACTAGCCCAAATTAATTTTTTATTCTTGAAAAATTGACTTGGAAAAATCTTGTTGTATGGCGAGTTGAAGAGGATTATTTTCTAGTTGTTTTAATTTGATTAAAAAAAAAAACTCAATGATGTTTCATGAATTTCTTTCTTATTTTTTTCTCTAAAAACTTCACTCTCATCTCTCAAAAGTCAGTGATAAGAAAATGAATTTTTTTTTTTTTTCAAGATAAAACAAAACGCTTATCATCATTCTGGAAAGTGATGAAAAATCTTAAATTTTAAATGTTTCACCTTCAAAGAAAAATACCTAATTAACCTAGTGGTTTAGTTTCTCGCCTTTGCTTTAGAAAAGAACAGAAAAATCAATGAGCTTTTTATTCTTATTAGGAAAAAAAAGATGATTAAATCAATGATAAAATTTTTTTCTCATCTTAAATCAGATTTTTTTGTTTTTTATTTAATTATTGAATCAAGTGGTTTTCAGTTTCAAGGAACTAAAATAAATTCTAATGATTTGTCATCGGATGAATGGATGGATGGAATGTATCATTAATGGTTTTTGTCATATCCCATTGAGAAATGTAACATGCCACAAGTTATTTAACTATTACCAGCCATGTTAGCCATATGCTTTTTCAATGAATGTATCGATTCATCATTCATTTTTGAAAATGCGTGGTGGCAATGGAATTGGGCCATCATCATTCACAATATATTCAAAATGATTGATCGATAGTGTAATACTGTTTTTCTTGTTCTTGTTGGCTTGTTTTCTACTATATAAAAACATTTATTTTGTTATTCTCTTCAAACAAGAACATATTCATCTTGATGGTTAGATGAATGAATGAAGAAAAAGACACTAATGTGGCGCCTTAGAAGTTTTTTTTCCTTTCAAAGATTTATATTTGTCATTTTCAATTTTTGGGATGGAAAACAGAAATCTATTTCCCAAAAAAAAAGGTAGATTGCTTCATCACCGCCCTGTGCCAACAACAGGTAAAAATTTCCAATTCGATTAATTTCTTTTCTCATTGAAAAATTATTTTTTATTTTTTTTTTGTTGAACTAATACTTTGGTGAAGCATCTTTTTCGCTACCTGGTACTGTCAGTTTAATTATTACGTTCACAGGTTCAACAACACAAGAGCACAATTCAGTTTTTTTCTTTCTGTAAGTTGTTGTTTGAAGAAGAAAAAATGACACATTCATCCCTTTGACAAACAGCCGAGTTGTTTTTTTTCGCTAAATTTTAATATTTTTTAGATTTTTTCAAATTTTATGCAATAAATTATTTTGTTATCTCTCTCTCTCTCTCTCTGTTTCTTCTTCCAACAAAAAATACTAATGAAAGATTGCCTCTTTCATTCGATTTATTTTGGTAGCTGAAGCTTTTTTCTGTTCTATCAGATTATTTTATTTGAATCTTATTACTCTCGGGTTTTCGATCAACATTGTCTGTTAGGTTTGAGAAGAAGAAGAAGAAAAACAAAACCGGATTTTTTTTAAAATCAGAATTTTCTTTGAAATCAGCATAGAGATTCGATGAATGAACATCAAAATGAATTACCGATAAATCTTTCGATTTGCCTTTCTTCTCAATCTGTTTGTGTATTTGTGATGGTGGTGCCCTAATCAACAGGAGAAAGATTTTATTTGTTTTTTTTTCTCCTGTTGATAATGATGATCGATATGTGTGATGATAGTGATGGTGGTTTCTAAGCCTTTGCATCAAACATAAAAAAATCAATCAGATCTCTCTCTGTGTGTTTGTTTGTTTGTTATTTCGAATTTATTTTGATTATTATCAAACTAAACCTGATCGATATACTGATCGCGGTATATCAGAAGAATGTTTGTGAAATCCAATGATTGAATTATTTGTTTTTTTTAGAATGAAAAGATTTTGAAAAAATTATTTTGTTCTTGTTTGTTTGGACAACAATTTAATTTTCAACATCGTTGTATTGTAATCAATTTTCCAATTATTATTGCACACCTTTCTTCACATAAAACAGATCTTTCTTTATCAGATCAAACGAGTTTTTTACGAATTTATTAGAGAATGCATTTGATAACAATTTTTTTTCTAGAGAGAGAGAGAGAGAGAGAAAGGCAAACGTGAACAACAATTAGATAGAAAATTTATGTTGTTGTTTTTTTTTCATTATTATTTGTTGTTCGTTTCAATTTAATGTGTGTGTGTGTGTGTGTTGTTCATTTCTTTTTTATGATAATGGTAATAAAGGCGTTTCAAGATTAATTAGATATCTCTCTCACCTTATCTATCGATCTATCAATCTATTTATCAATATCAATTATCGATTGAAAACGTTTTCATTGATCGATAGTTTTAGTTTTTTTTTTCCTTCTACCATTGAAAACAATTATTATCAAAAAAATCGATGATTTTTCCGATGTATTTCCAGGTGTGTGTGTGTGTGTTTTAACCCTTTTTGTTGTTATTTTTTTTTCGAGGAAACTTGACACTGTTTTCTTGAAAACAACAAAAAAAAATCTCGCCTTTATGTCTTCTCATTACTAAATAATTTATTCTAATTGTTTTTTGTTCCCTTTATTGCTGCTATTTAATGTTAGTTTGATTGTTTCTGAACAACAAGCTAGAAGAAGAAAAAAAACGAAAGTGTTAAAAAAAAAAAAAGTTTGGAATAGAACTTGTTGTTTTTAAAATCTTAAGCCAGGTAAGTTTTTATTTTCATTTTGTTCCCTTCAAAACAAACAACAAGGCTTGGCATTTCATTTTAGTTTCTGCATATTCTTCTTCTTCTTGTTCTTGTTTTTTTTAATGGAAAATAAACCGTTACGAAACTTGAAAATTATACGAAACACACCATCACAACTGTATCCTCATGATTTGCTTGCCTTCTCTCTATTATTACTTTTGATAAAATGATTTTTTTTTTTTTAATATCGCTGTTTAATGTGAATTGTTTTTAAAGTGTTTAAGAAAGGGGAAGAAAAAGAACAACAACAATGTGGAACAGGAGATAGATAACAAGACACATAACTGCACTTACCAACCATCCATCCATTCATTCATTCATCTATCCATTATTAACAATCAGGTCAAGTGAAGTTTTTTTCTAGTTTTAAATATTATCTCCTTCTGGTCATAACTCTCTTAATCTTTATTTTCAATACTGATTATTATTAATATGATTACATCACATCACACACACACACACTTTCAAGACATTTGTGAAAATTCAGTTTTTTTTTCTATTTTACAAATAACATGTGTTCTTTCTGTGTGTGTGTGTGTGTGTGTTGAATACGACAGACAATAAGAGATAATAAAACGATTGAACAGACACACACACATTTACGACGACGATTGATAGGTGATTGTTTCGTGAAATTAACATATTTTCGTCTCAGAATGACAGAACAACAATGGGTTCAATGTGAAATAAAACTAAAAGAATGAATGAATGAATGATGGTCCATCATAAATAATACACATTAACAAGGGTTTTTCTTCAAACATTTACATCTACAAACAGACGCACTCACACACACACACATACGGGTTGTCATTCATGATGATGATGATGATGATGGTGGTTATTATAAATTATAATTCTTTTTTTTTCCAAATAATTCGATGATTGTTATTGTTCGATTTATCAAAAGCGTTTCAGTTCAGCTTCACTTTCATTTCAAATATTTTTCATCCCTTTGACAGAAAACAAAACGTTACAACCAATCATCACACCTGAGAGTTTTTTAACTTTTTTTTTCTCTTTAAATTCAGTTCAATTCAAAATAAATCTATCCAGTCGTTTTCGATCCAAAAGCAACTGAAAATCTTTGATTGAAATTGCTTATTTTAGTTCCAAGGGGGAAAAAAATGAAAGTTCTTGTCAGTAGTTTGAAAAAAAAAAAATTTCATCAATTTATTATTTTTTTCTAAAATCTTGGTCACTGAGTTTGTTTGTGTGTGTGTGTTTTGCCATTTTTTTCACCTTGACCAATTCATAATGGTGAATAATCAGGAAACATTTATCATTATTATTATGAAACCATCGTAATGAATTCATGATGATAGAGAAAGAGAGAGAGAGATGAATTTTTTTTCGAATGTTTTTCATAAATACAAATGAACAATCATTCAAACATTTACTCAATCTGAAAATTTGATATCTCATTTAAGGATAGTCATTTGAAGATGATTTGAGATGAAAAAAATTGGAGAAAACACGAACATCAGCTTGATGATAATTGAAAGATTGTTCTAATAGGAAAAACAAAAAATAATATATTTTCATCAATTTCTTAATATTGGCAGGGAATAACTGTGTTAACTTTATCGTCACGGTTTGGGCCAGCACAGACAAATTTTCGTTTTTTTTATTGATTTAAATAAATTCAATTTCCAAGATGATTTTGATGGTTCAAATAATGTTTGGATTGATCAAAAACAAAACAAGAAAAAAAAAATGAAAAGTAATATCAAATATTAATATATCAATAATAAATCTAACACATACACACACACACACGCACACAATGATTTCAATGGTCAAGAAGAACGTGACCAATCATCGTTCAGTGAAAGTGTTTTCTTCTGTCTTGCTTGCTTGCTTGCTGTTTTCTTAGTTAAGTTACTACACTCTTTAACTAGATTTCAGACAGTGAACTTCATTCAATCAACCGAATGGCTCAATTATTCAATTTTTTCGAAGAACTTGAAGAAATTGTTGAATTGGTTTCTCCATATATGAAGAACAATGAGAACTATAAGTTGATATGGGAGAGAATATGTTAATTTTTTTTTTGTTTTCTTTATTTTCATTTTGAATCAACTCGAATGAGAGTGATCAGTTTTTTTTTTCTCAATTTTGATCAAAATTGTTCGAACATATTGAATAATAATAATCATAAAAAATAAACAAATAGAAATACGGAGAAGAAAAAAAAATCCATCATTATTGTTTCATTGATTTTTGACCTTTTTTTTCTCCCTATCCATCCATCTGTAATTCAATATTGGTGGAAAAAGATATCTCTTGTCTTTGTGTTTCATGTTCGTGTATGGCTTTTTATGGATCTCTGGAATGGGAAAAGCAATTCGGAAATTCCATTTGGATGGATATTTTTTTGGAATACAAAAAAAAAATTGGAACACACAGACCTTGGCATTTTTTTTTTCTTCACTTCAAGCAAAAGAGAAAAGAATTTTCAGCAGATTTAATAAGACACAGATTTTGTTTTATTTTATTTTATTTTTTTTGTACTTGGTGTAACATTGGGCGGCCGGCCAAACAATGAAACAGCAATTGTATCTTCTTCTTCTTTTTTTTAAAAAAAATAATAAGTATGTCGACACATTAAGAAAATGTTTTGTCTTCTTGGTCTGATCTATTTCAAGCTCCAATTCATCATTGATTGTGTGTGTGTGTGTCTATTGTGTTGTATTGGATGAAATATGAAGAAAAGTGAAACATTCACTATTTATTATTTTCACATGAAGGTATTATCACTTTTCGAAAAAAAAAAATTTGATATTAAACTTTTGTAATACAATCATCAAATTCCATGATGTTTTCCTAAAACCAACCAACTACAACACAGGAATAATAATAATGATCTTTAATGATGATGGATGTTTTATTTTTTCATGTCTTCATTTTAAATCGAATGCAATACAAAACATTGCTGTCCATTGGATAACATCAATGGAAAAAAAAAAAAATGTGAACCACCATTCTGGGTGATTCAGTTTTTTTTTCCTATAAAATTTATATTAATAGTATCATCATCCATTTCATTAGTTTCATCTGTTTTCGTACAATATGAATGAATGTAAATGATAATGATGAATAGCCATCAACATTCATTATCACAACAAATTCGATTTTTTTTTCCTAACTGAATTTTTTTTTTTCGCTTTGTTCTTAATGTTTCGTTGACTGTTTCGAATCGATTGTGTTACAAAGCGAAAATTCTAATAGCTTGACTTGAATGTGGTTCATCATAATATTTTTTTTTGTGTCTAATTGCTTCTTATGAAAAGATTAGATCGATTTGTTGATTTTTGGCATCCTTTTTTTGGGAAGAACAAACTTTGAAATCACTTGATTGATGAATCTTTTTAAAGAATGTTTTAAAATCAATTTTTTTAAAAGCTCCAATCTAGAGAAAAAAATTCTAAAGAAAATTCTTTTCTCAAAATTTCGAAAATTATTTGGTTTGGAATTTGACATTATTTGTATTTTCAAACGACGGAAAGTAAACATACTTTTCGGAGAAATATCTTTATTTTATTTTTCGATTATTTCAAATTAATTAAAATATCGGGAATGACAATTTCAAATAAAAATGTAAACTCTGGAAAAAACAAAAAATTCTGTTTGAAGGTTTTTTTCTTCAATCTTGAAAATTTAAATTGAATTTTCACATTTTTTTTTCAGCTCAAAATCAAAAGTTTCAAAATTATCTAAAAGAAAAGACAACGGCTTCGGGGCTTTTTTTTTTCTTTGAGCAAATTTTGTTGATTTAGTTTTCGCTATTTCGAGTATTCGAGCTTTGACCACATTGGAAAAAAATATTTTAAACAAAAATTTTTCTCTCTGAAACAACTCGACAGAATTTTCGCTCAGTGTTTGAATTTTTAAAGGTGTCGATTCTCGATTCTTGATGGAATTTTTTATTTGGAAAATAGTGTCTTTTTGATTATTCTCTTGTTTTTTTTAAGTTATCAATTGAAAAATTTCATTTTTTGGAAATTGTTTTTTCTATTGTTCAACAACATGATGATGAACACACGCAAACACCTCTTGTTTTGGTGATCATCAATTGTTTTCTCCTCTGTATGAATTTGAATGACATTGATTCTTCTTTCCAGTTTGGACAGTACATTTTTCATTCATTTTAAATTATTATTTTTTCATTCATTTTAAATTATTATTTTTTTCATCATTTGATAATAATGAAAAGATCTTTTCATTTTGTTTCCAAACAAACAGGTAAACAGGTATTTCAAACACCTAAACACACCGACTACTACTACTACCAGTAGATTTTAAAAAAAATTGACAAAATGATGTCTGAAACCTTGAAACAAGAGAGAAAGTTTTTGTAGACAAAACAATGTTGATGATTTGAAGATTTTAAAGGAGATTTTCTTCTGCGTTTCAAGGTTTGTTTTTTTTTTTTTTTTTTGTTCATTTTGTATTCAGACGATTTGTTCGAATCGTCTAGAAAAAAAGTTGTTGTTTTTAGTGGTGGCCATCGTTTGATTATGATTGTTATTGAGGGTTAATTTTTTTCATTGGTTTAAAAAATCGAAACTGTTTTCAGAGTTTTTCTTCTGTGAAATGGAGATCTCTTTTTTTTCTGTTCGTTATTAACCCCGATTTTTTGTGAAAGTTTTTTTTCTATTTTTATAGTTTTTTTTTTTTAAACAACAATCTTCATTTTAAATCCTTTGACAACAACAACAACAGGTAATCGGATAATGATGTTTCTCTACCATTTGATTACCCGGTTACCTGAGTTTTTCTTCTGAGATTTTTTCTGTATGTGAAATGGATTTTTTTTTTCTTTATGTTTGTGATAGAAAAGAAAATTAATAATCTGTAACAATCTCACTGTGTGTGTATGTGTTTTCTGCTTTAAAGTGAAATTTTTTCATCGTTTCCAATGAAGATGATGGTCTCACGCGATGCATCAATTTAAATTTTTTACATACCAACAAACAGACAAACAAACAACCCAACAGACACTGGTTTTTCTTATTTTGACTTACTGGTACAGTTTTTTTTTTCGTTCTATCGTTTCATCATTCGTTCCTTTCATACCATTTGCCGGGTATTCTCTCCCTGACCAATACTTTCATTCTTTTAATTGTGTTGGCTGGTTGGTTGGTTGATTGGTGAAATTTATCGATTTCTTATTGTTTCTCTTTCTCTCTATGTGTTTTTCTTTATATCAAAATATTCTTATCATTTTTCCCTTATCATCTTTCTTCCATTTGGGAGTTTTTTTTTGTCTTGTCTTTGGGTCTCGAAAGACAAGAGAAGAAACCAACACACAAGACAGGCAGCCACAGAACAACAACAACAAAAACCGTTAGATCAATGAGAGACACATATATTATATTTTGGGCAGAGAGAGAGAGAGATAATATGATTGATGGTGTTATTGTTACAACAATAATAATCATCATTGTTGTTGTTGTCTTCGTTTTGGTCGTCATCGTTTTGGTCGTAAACCAGTTGCTACTTATGTTTTATTTATTTATTTTTTACAGACGAACAAACGAAAAAGAAACTATTTCCATCAATGATTCACACACACACACCACACACACACACACACTGAGCTAGGGAAATTGATCGATCTTTGTTTGTTTGTCTGTCTGTTTCATTTCCTTCATTTTTTCTTTCGTAACCAAATTAATAATTTGACCGTTACATTATCATTATTATTATGAACTTAGTTAAATAAGGAAGAGAAAAACTCTTATTATTTAATCTGTTTAAGGGGTGGTGTTATTGTTGATTAAAACAACATCAAGCACCCAGAGATTATATCATTTAATAATTGATTTTTTTTTTTTTAAATTTCAATCACAGTCTTGTTAGTTGAATTTTATTTTAATAATTTTTTTAAAAATAAATAACAAATAGTAGAGTTTCAAATGTTTCAACCAACACACCCTATCTCGCTTTGTTTTCCAAAAAATTTTTTTTGGGTGAAAGTGTTTCAATATTTTCTTCAATATTATCATACCCTGAATTAGCTTAAACTTATCTTGTTAGATCTTTAAAAAAAACTTCTTTCTTTGTCAATGGACCCATTTATTATTTTTTTTTTTGGTCTTTAGAGAAACTAAAATTTTCTATTTCGAATTTTTTTTTTTCGTTCTAATAAAACTTTCGTAACAAACGAAGAAAGGCAATGAAAAAATGATTTTGTCATATTTTGTCGTCCAATCTATTTATACAAAGTGTTTTTTATTTCAAGTTTGTGAAAATTTTGCCTTTTCTCTGTGTGTTGGATCTAAAAATAACTGATAACTTTATTTTTTTTTTTTAAATTGTTTTTTGTTCAGTTTTTCTTGTTAACGACGTTTGTGTATGTGCCTGGTGTCGTCGTCGTCGTTTGTAAAGGTGATTTTTTTTTTTTTTTGTTGCTTCAATATCGAAAACAAAAATTTTTTCATTCTTACATTGTCCATTGGCTGGGGAGATATTTTCTCTTTTCCAGTGTATCCTTCTTCTCCTTTGACTTGATGTATTTATTTTTTATTTAAAAAAAAAAATATAAATAAATAAATATAAATATAATGAATTTATTTATATTTATAATAATGATAATAAAAGTTATAAAGAAGAGAAAAATATATAATGGCGACGACGACGACGCACACACGTCATTTATTGAAGGGACAGAAAAAGAAGAAGAAAATTTTCTAATTTTTTTTTTTTTCAGATAGAACGATGAAAAGATAATAAATAAAATGGAAACATTTTTTTTTTAATGTAATATTCAAGACAATATATAAAAGCACAACAACAACAACAACACAACCAAAGCTAAAAAGTGTTTCAAATGCATTTTTATGCGTACTCGGGTTGCATAAATTTTGTTTCTGGAACTTTCCATTTTTTTGTTGTATTATATATTAATAATAAAAGTAGTAAAAAAAAAAATTGTTCGGTTTTAGTTTTCATTTTCTCTAGTTTCGTTTTTCTCTTGGTTTTTTGTTTGTTTGTTTTGTTGAGAAATTTGTCACGAATTTCGATTTGTTTTTTTCTCATGAAATGAAGGAGCGAATGGATGGAACACTGGATGGCTTAAAATGATGATCCTCGGTCATTATAAATATTATTCAAATGTTATATTATTAATAATAATAAATAACAAATTAATGATGATCTCAAAATATCTTTTTCAGCTCTACGATCTAATAATCATCATCATCATTATCTCATCATATTGATGATTATTTTATATTATTTGTAGAAACATTAACACAATTTTGATAATGATGATCATAATATATATTATAAATGGATTAGGTATTGTAATGTTGTTGTTGTAGTAGTTGTTGCCACCATTTCCATTATTATTTAAATTGAGCTATTTTTTTTGAGTAATTTAAAAAAAAAAAAAAACCTAAATTTTAATTCAATTTTGAACACAAATTTAGCACAAAGAGGTTACAACAACACTACAGCAAAATAAAAAACACTTTTGACGTTTAGTAGGCTATTAGTTTCTGTTGTTTAGAACAGAATAATTGTTTTGGTAAACATTACGCACTGATTTCTGAATGTTCCAGCACACCATCGTTTTAATGAATCGACCCACAGATGGATTAATAAGTCCGGTCATCCAACGCCATCGTAGAGATTCAGGATGGTGTTAATCATGTGATGACTGTGTTTTTGTAAACTAACGCCTGTGGGTCATCTTATTCCCCATTCGTTTTATTTACTCGTTCAATCACTTGTATATGGTTCGACTATGTATTATGCATTATGCATTGCGCATATCGTGCGACATGAGAATCACATCATCTGAAACTTCACAGTGATTGTGACCGATCCTAGTTTTTTTTGCTACGATGTAAAAAAATATTGTTGCCGTGAAAATGTCAAGATCATTGAGAGGATCTTCAAAAAAAAAAAAAACAATTTTTTACACAGTTCGGGCGCCACCTGTTTGCGCTTAGCAGCAGCTGGGCCCAGTTTTTTTTTAATAGTTTAAATCTATCAAGGCTTGATTATTTATTGATTTTTTTTTTCAAAGATAATTTTTTTAAAGTGATTTGAACACAGTTGGAAATAACCTAATTATTCATCGTTTCTCCACCTTTTCGCTTCAATTCTTCTTGTATCTTTATGTCAATTTGACAGAAATCTTGACGCAAAGATGGTAGCAAAAGTTCTGTTGAGTTATATTTTGAACTAAATAAAATTGGGTTATGTGACATACAATGTGACATACTAAAAAGACCTTTTTCTTCCTATTACTTCTTCTTCTTGTCAAATGAATGTTGGATGTTGGTGTTCGTTTGCTTGCTTGCTTGCTTGCTTGTTTGTTTGTTATGCATGAAAGCGTTCATTGAATTGAAGTTAATTAAAAATATATATTCAAATTGGAAAGATGAAACCATTGCATTTCAAGCAATTATCTAGGCTGTCATCGTTTGGATTAATCAAACTTTTGAGGCTTGCAACACAAATGACAAACAAACAAGCCGTCTTATCCTGGTGAAAACTGTTGTATGAGGGGTTGTTGTTGTTGTTGTTGTTCAACACACTCATTCAACACGAAAATTTGATAATAATTCAATGTTTGAATGATTCGTCTTTTTCACAATGTTTCTGTTGAATTATCTGAAAATTCATCAGGATACAACCGTTGTTTTGTTCTATCTGAACAGTTTTTGTTTTGAAAAAAGTTTACTAAAAAAACTTGAAACCAAAGAAAAAATAGAATATTTTTTTTTTTTTTTTTGGGGAAGAAATTTATTCGATTTTTTTTCTAAAATTTTTTCTTGATACAAATGGATGTTTCAAAGAGAGGGTGGTAGAAAATGATATAAATTTCGTTTTTTTTTTTTGATTAATTCTCACTCGAACGAAAAAGAGATTACGCGTTCTTTCTTTTGGTATAAAATTTCCAATGGCCTGTTCTATTTATATTGATCGGTAAATAATAAATAGTCTCTGGTGCTTGGGAACTAACATTGGAGAGTTCTCTTAAAATATTGATTTTAATTAAAAATTTCAAGATCTATTTTTTTTAATTAAACAAAAGAATTAATTTTTATTTTATTTATTGTTTTAAAATAGAAATGAATCATTTTTCGTTTTGAATGAAACATACATATTTCGTTCCAATCGTTTCCAATCGAGAAGATTTTTTGATGCGTAATAAACTTTTTTCCACAATTTTTCAATAGAGTTTCAATCTGATTTCGAACCAGAAAAGAATTTTCACAATGAAGAAAAATTCATCCGATTGGAAATCGATGTTTCTCAATGAAAAGTTTCTTGAAAGTCATTACCGAACCGCATTTGAATTATTGTTTTTCAAGTTTTGAGCATCGCGTTTGACGTTGTTTTTTTTTCGAAAAAATCAAGTTCTAAAACTTTTTTCCTTCTAAAAACGAAAACCAATTTTTTCATGATGCCGGTCGTGGTTGTTGAAGATTGTCCACATTCGCCACTAATGTCGTCACTGTTGTTTTCCTCCACTCCTGACTCAAATTCATCACCGTCGTCGTCGTCGTCGTCTTCAGCGTCTTCGGGCGATGACGAATTTGGCGCACACGAAAATGATGATCATTCACCACCACCATCATCATCATCTTCAGCATTATCGTTATCGCCATCCCGGTTACAAAGTCCCGAAGGCATCATTGCCGACGTTGTCAATCAGAATTCCGATTGTCAGGTAGCCGTGGTATTGAAACAACAGCCGCAACAGGATGATGATGATACTCAACTGTCAACAATCAATGGCCAAAATAGAAAAAGAATTTTTTCGAAAAATTTTTGTAACGGATTACCTCTGTTGTCGAAGCAACAACAACAACTACCAAATAATGATGATTATGGTGATTATCAACGTAAAACTAATTATCATCATCATCATAATCCTGGTCATCGTCGTTTATCATCTTCATCATCTTCGTCTTCGTCGTCAACAGCAAATCAACAAACTAAATCACAAAACATTACGATATCCGATTCGTACGAATTGAACACCGACCGAGATTACATCGAACGAATCGCCAAACTACAAATGGACAATCTGATACCTCTCAAAGAAGACGTCGCTGGTGAGTTTTTTTTTTTGTTTTTTATTGGTCAAGTTTTTTTCTAAGTCTTTTCTCATCAAAGTTTGTTACAATTTAATAACCCACTTGGTGTAGTTCTCATTTTGTCATCGTATAATAATATTATAAATTATTTTGGAAAATAGATCTCTAATTATTGTGAAACAGTCTTTTTTTACAAGGTTTTTATTAACTTCACTTTATGTGTGTCATGTTCAAACTAGCATAAGTTTCTAATAATTTAATTTGAGAGAGAGAGAGACATCACCATATATCAACACTGAAAACTGCAAAATAAAATAAAAATAAAAAATTTTCAAGTTACAAGGTTTTTTGAGGCACTTAAAACTAGAAAATAAATTTTTACAAAATTTTGGATAATAAATAGTCAATAAAACCTTGGGCCCAGAATTAGTTGAAATGCTCTAGAATAGAATATTCCCTTTGCTTTCGGAATTATATACAACCAGCCTTTTTTTCATTCAAATACCAAGTGAGCGGAGTAAATAATTCCTGAAGGCCTAAGATTTTATTAACTATGTTTCTAGTATAATCTAAAATCTTGTAAAAATTTATTTTCTAGTTTTTAGTGCCTCAAAAAAACCTTGTAACTTAAAAATTTTTCTTTTTCTTTTTTTCCTTTAGAATTATCTTAATGAAAATTTTTTTTTGTTTCTAGTACACATAACACATAAACCTTCTAATAGAATTATCTTCAAATAATGATAGCTAGCTCTCGTTATTGATATTAATTAATCAAAATGTTTTCAAAGTTAAAATTGATGGAGCTTTTTTCTTTTAATCGATCGATTATGTTAGTGTCCAATGATGGATGGATCGGAATAAACAATCAATCTCGATCAAGTCATTGGGTTTTTTTTTTAGATTTGAATTCATTTCTCTATGAAACACTTTTTTTCGAGATTATCTCTATTAGGACCTAGATAAAAAGTTAAATTTATTTTTCTTCGAAAAGGTCTTCGGTAAATGATCGATACATGTCGAGAGTTTTCATACATTCACATACACTTTGATCAGAATTTTAAAAGTTTTTTTTTTCGCCCGTTTGGCAGATTGGTTGAATCGGATATTAAATCTCAATGATCAATTGACGATCACGGTGGAAAATTTTATGGATCGTTTGGAGAATGGTGTTTTGGTTTGCAAGTTAGCCAAACTGATCGAAGATCGTTGTCAATTGGTGACCATTGGAGCCTATCATCTTCCGAACAACGGTAATGGTGGCAACAACAATTCATTCAATTATCAAATCAATCGTTCATCATCAATGAATCATCAAAATCAGTTTTCTTCACCGCCTAACGGATCTCATAGTTTAACTTGTACGAAAACGTCTCCGTCTCCGCCATTATCCATAAATAAAGTAAGTCATCATCATTATCATTATTATTTCACCGAATAAGTCAAATCAAAGTGATTGTCGCTATTATAATAAAAAAAAACTATTTTTGATTAAGATTATTGTTGACAATTTGAAAATGTATGTGTTCTAAAAGAGTAATAAGAGTAACACTACGCAGCGTGTTCTAAAAAGTTTTTTTTTTTTGTTTTGGTTCATTTATTATGCTCAAATTATCTTCCACTATTTAAACTACTGTTTAACTAAAAGTAGTGACTATACCATCAAGTATTATGGCATAGCCATCAACATCTTCATTGATTGATTGATTGATTGGTGGATATATACTTATTATAATATATGAACCTACAATATACATGAAATAATGACAGAATCTTAAGGTAATTTATCGAATCATCCGACCAAAAGTCACAACAAAACGGCCATTTCTGTTTTTATTATTGCCGGGCAATTCAACTTGAACAAATCGTACTTAAACTAGGACAACTAGGATAAATGTACACACACTCACATTACATGATATTAAGGAGATGATCTTAACTAGGAGAAAAGAAGATTATTCAACATATTTGGATTAATGTTCTGTTTGTATGTGTGTGTGTGTTTCAAGCTATCAAAAAAAAAAAAAAACTAAATTCAGGCACTAAACCATATTGTAATAAAATGTCCCATTAAATGGCATTAATTATCACAAAGCTCAATTCAAAATGATTTAAGCTTCTCGATTCTAATTGGGACTCAATAAGTAAAACAAACAAGCAAAAATCTTGAAAACATTTCGGCTTTTATCAGGCTTTTAGGTTCAGGTATTTTGAATGTTTTGTCACAAATATCAGCCAGTTTTGGCACAACAATCAATTACCAAATCTTTAAAATAACAACGACTTGGTTATTAATAATGAACAGCCAATGATAAACAAAACAAAAGCATTGAATTAATTTGAGATTTTAAGTGCGAAAGCCTAAAATCAACATTCTCTTTTCCCACACAATGAGAGAGAGAAAAAAAAACACGAAAGATAATCGAACAAAACTCTAAACTAGGCCAAACCAAGGAAAAGAATTGAATGATGGTTGGTTGTTGTTTGATCTTTAACTATTTCAATAAGATTTCTTTTTGTTATTCACATGATGATGATAATAATGTTTTAAACCTAAGATCTTTGGTTGGTTAGTGATCGCTTTTCGACGCTTGATCGATCGAGCATACCCAATGAACCAGATTTTTTGTTCAGTTTTTTATATTCAATCGATCATTGATTGTTTGATGATCAGGGGTATATTGATCATTGAATGGCGACAAATCACGAAAATTGGCCAAAATCTTTGAATGTCTTTTGTTCGGGAACTTTGTTTTTCTAACCTTGTTTTTCTGTATATTTTCAATTTCCACCAGGAAGCAATTGCACCGACGTCTTTGTTGCTTTCAACAGCTTTGAATAAGAATAATGATTATGTTGAAAATAATACTGCCAATAATCAAAGCTCGAGCCACCAAAACCATCGACATTCATCATTGATTTTATTGGAAGAAGATGAAGAAGAAGATGCCAAAATCAATCGACAATCAATGTCAATCAATAGTGGTGATAACAATGGTAATAATAAACCGACACCGATAGCATGCAAACCAACAACACCGCATGCCATGGTACGTTCTCCATCATCGATCATGACGATGACCATGTTTTCCGCTCATCTCATGAAATGTTGGGACAATGCCAAACCGCATACATTTTTCGCTCGAGATAAAGTTTCGAATTTTTTGGAATGGTGCCGAAGGTTGGCGTTAAGGATGCGGTTCTGTTTGAAACGTAAAATTTCTCATTTTATTTTAAATTCATTTTCAATTTTTTTTCTTCATTTTTTGATAGTGAGGACCTAGTATCAAACGTCAATCAACGTACGTTGTATTGTGTTTGTTGGAAGTGGCCAGGATTGCTTGTACCAAGTATTCTTTCAGTCCGGCTCCGGGACTTGTCGAATTCGAACAAGAGATTGATCGAGAAATCGAGAAAGAACTACAACACCAAAAACAAATGCAAGAACAGCAGCATCATAAACGGCATTCCACTAGG
This sequence comes from Octodonta nipae, assembly GCA_034190945.1. Taxonomy (NCBI): domain Eukaryota; kingdom Metazoa; phylum Arthropoda; class Insecta; order Coleoptera; family Chrysomelidae; genus Octodonta; species Octodonta nipae. The sequence goes on along the minus strand of JAVLUE010000045.1, from coordinate 86,502 downwards.
CCAGAAGTGCCGGATAAGCCAGCCACACTGTTGAATGGTTCGAAACTTCGTGTTTGCCGTAAACTTTGGGAAGAAGACAAAGATGATTGTACTGATGGTTATGTCTCTACTAAGCTAGTCAATGGTCAAATGGATTCTCACCAAAAGATCATCGAATCCAATGGCCATCTCGATACTTTACAAAAAAATATTGATGGACAGGATTTAAATTTGATCAACGAAGAATTATCCAAAGCCACAGCACCGCCACCATCATCAGAATCTTTCAAAGATGGAGGTTTCGTCGATGCCGATAGTGGCTCGTATTCGTCTAATTCCGATCATCATCATCTGTTGCGCCGTTCGCCATCATCAAATTCAGTGATGAGTAGCGGGAGTAGTGTAGCATCGACCTATGGTGAAAGTGCCGATCCTTTATCGTCATCAACGACAACGACTGCTGCATCTACACCCACACCATTAACCTCAGAACTAGATCATAAGGTAATCATTATTATTGATTCAAATCAATAGCTTTCTCACGTTTTTTTTTTTCAAATTTAAAATCCTCAGGTGATGCAAATCGCTAAAACCTATTATGGTAAAGAAGCTCGGCAAGGTGTACAAAGACTTTCAGAAGGTGAGTGAATCGGACAATTCTCTCGATAGTTACACAGAGATAGTAACTATGCAACTCAATCAAACCCGAGTTCAATAATTTTAAGGAGCTTGAAATAAAGTTTCTGATGGTCTTTGGGGGTTGGGAAGTGTTTGTTGTTTTTTTTTATTATCACGATGAATTCAAACTATGTTAATTTTTTCCAAACTTTTCGTGTCAAACCATCACTATGTTTAGAATTTTTACCAAGTTTTTGTTTCTGAAAAAAAAAAAATTCTCAAGAGAAAAAACAGTTGCATTCTCTTTGGGTTGTTTTCTCAACATGCATGACAACCAAACCAAATGCGATAATCTTTCTCGAGTTAAAAATTTTCACTCAGAAATTTTCATTTATCATCATCACATCATTCATGTCGTGAAGTGGCACGCGCTTTTTTTCCCGTTGTCCTCCGATGCCACATTTGATCATTATTAAACCTAAAAAAAACAGTTTATATTAAAAATTCGCTATAGCGACTTCAAGTAGTTCCAGTTTGGCTATCTCTAAAATAACGATTACCATTCATAAGATGAAGAAACGAGTTAGAAAAAAACGGTTTCGGTTATTATCTGCTCGGTTATTCTCGAATAGATTTAATTGTTGATAATAATAAGAAATTCCCATTCTCTTCTATTCTTTTTCTCCGCTTCTTTTCCATGACATAATAATAATTTAACATTATAATTGGTTAACATTTATGAAATATTTTTCTACCATATATCGTTCATAATAGTGGAAATAACGATGATAATGATAATAATCCGTAGTAAAATGAAGAATGGTGCTCAATTTCAATTTCTCAACCGTTGAGATGTTATTATAAGAAACTAAATAAAAAAAAATTAAAACTGGTTAACCTTCAAGTTTGAATTCATAGTTTTTTGAGCAATAATATTCACAATAAAATATACTTGCTTTAATCAAAAAAAAAAGTAGAAATCTAAGTAATTTTTTTTTTGGTTCTCCATCATTGTGTGTGTGTGAGAATAAATCAAATGTTATTTTTGTTCTGACCCACCATTAAACTTTGTCGTTTTTATAAATTTTTTGAGAATGATAAGTTTTTGTGTTCATAGCTTTCTCATCATTTAATTTGGAATTTATATTTTAAGCTCTAATCTTTTTTCTCTTTTTTTTTTTTTTGGCAAATATAAGATTGCCAATCGTATCGTTTTTGTTCGGGTAAGTTTGATTAATTTTATGTTTTGTTTTTAATTAAAAATTTTGAATTTTTTTTTTTCAAAGCTTTTAAAAGCTCGTCACGTTATGGTTCGAGTTGGTGGCGGGTGGACAACTCTGAGTCATTTCTTGGCTCGCCACGGCGGTGATCCCAATCAACAGATACTTCCCGATGAATTGTTACCGTTGGATACAAAGTCCAGTCAAATGTCAAGTTTAAGCTCTTGTACACCATCTTCGTCTTTGGTAACGTTGGCACGTTCTAATGGTGTTGCTTCTGGTACCGGTTCAAGAAATTACAACAATCACCATCAACATAACAATCATAATAGTAGCACGCATACTCTAGTCATTTCGACAGCTACACCAATGTCACAGCGTCAATTCAATCCAAATAGTAGCATTGGTCAAGTTATTTCTTCCCGCTATCATCAAAGTCATTCTCAGTCTCATTCAGGTTTTAATCGCTCTATTAATTCGACCCCAGCCAGTCGAAGGGGATCGGTTTCAAGTCAAAGTCCCGAGCCTTTGATTTCGTCGTCAAGTGGTTATTCATCGACATCTTCAGCATCGACTAACAATAATTCCAATACTGGTCCGAATCAATCCCACCATTATTCTCATTACAACAGTCCTAGTAATGCTAGTACGGCTGGTAGTGCCACCAAAATTCCTATTTTCGCTAAACGCTCTCGTTTGCCATCGTTACAGCCTAACGATCTTCGTTATCCAAGCCAGCCCGCTTTATTGCGTTCCTCTACTAGCATCATGAACATTTCATCTTCCTCAAACTCGACCGAAAATCGGGATCACCATCAAAGCACTCCATCAATGATACCTCGTTCCAATACTGAAATGGGTTCGATGCGGCGATATGCCAATTATTTACGAAGCAGTCAACACATTACCAATAAATCAAATAGCAATACTTCTGCTGGCGTAGGTTCATCTACAGCATCGTTAAATTCTAATAGCTTGGCACCTCGTTACTCGTCTGGGATGGCAAATAACATCACGACAACGTCATCGAGCAACAACCAAAAAAACGCTAACAAGTTATTTTGCTGAATTTTTTCAACATATATTTGAAATTCAAATATTCAATTCAACAATAATGAAAAGTTTTATAATTGTTGATTCACCTTTTTACCTGTGAAGATTGGCCTTAAATAATTTTTCGGCAATTCGATCAAAAACTTTTTTGAATTCATCTCTAATCTTTGAGCAAACTTTATTTTGTTTTATTTGTTTTGAATTTTTATTTTCAATTTTGTGTAGTTTGTGTTTGGATCAGTTTGAACGACGTCCAGAAAATCATTATTGCCCACCACTATGCCGATTTTAATGTTATCAATTTTTTAATACACTAAATGGTTTTTTTCTTGTTTGTGGCGCAGATTAAGCGCTTTGAAACCAACCAGAGTAATATTATGAGTAGAAAGCTGGCCTACTGAAACACATTGACAGTATGGTCGTAGGCTTAAACCTGTGTTCTCAAACCAGGATAAGGTGATGTAGCGCTGGTTCGCCTGTTGCGAATCTCAAATGTGAGAAGTTGGGGCAACCTTAGACCTCTATGGTCTGTTAAGCTGCCAATGATGATTGTTTGTTGTTTTTTTTTTGTTTTTCTTTTAAATTCGACATTTATTTTGTTTGATGAGATTTTTTTATGTTTATTGTTTAATATTGATTGAAAAAAATTTCAATAAGTAAAATAATTTAAATAAATAAATATTTATATAAATTAAATATTCTTGATAATTCTTGTTTATGGTTGTTTTTCTTGATAAAAAAAACTGAAAACAATTGTCTCTTGCAGGTAAAGTGTTGCATCACCATGCTTTTATTCGATGACCGTGGACATCGAACACATATTCGAAACTCATGACCATTGAAAATTTTTTTCACGTTTTATGATAACAGTGCTATTCAATTTAGTGTAATTGTTTATTATTTTTGAGTTATTAATAAAAATTTTAAGCTTAATAAAAAATTAATTGAATCTATTTTAATAAGTTTTTAGACAGTTCGGAAAATTTCTTAAAAACATCGAACTGATTGAAATCTTTTCTTCTCATAATTAGTTGGAAGTTTTTCCTCCATTTGACATGAAAAAATTGGTTTTGTGAATTGAGTAGCCATTTTCCAATGACACGTGAGCCAATCATTCTAGTCACCAAACAAAATAATTCAAGCTTAAATTCGTCAATTGGCTCGAGAAGAAAATCATCCAATATTTTTAAAATAAATAATTGATTTTGTTTGGCTTCTAAACTGAATGTGTTGACTTTATAAAGTTCAACACAAACTTTAAGCACTTTAACGAAGTGCCGTTGAGAGTTTTCGTTTCTATTTGAATAACGTTCTGAGAGAAATCGATCTCCAATCGAAGCCAATGAAAACCGAAGACCAGGTAAAATGGTTTTTTTAGAATTTGAAGGTTTCTTTTTGTTGATTGATACAACGGCAATAGTGAATAGTTTTTCACAAAATAAAGCATAAAGCTCCATTTTGGGATTATTGTGATCAAACGTATCATCAACATATTCTAAAAAATGATCAAAAAAAACTTGTGCTATTTTGTCAAAATTTTTCAAATTCAAACTGGCGAATTGGGTGATTTTGGAATCCCAATTCGAGCGATTCAAACCAAACAAAATTTCTTTTAAACACTTGATGAAATCATTATTCTGTGTGGTAATAATAGACCTCGGTTGAGGAGCAGAAATAATTTGTTTAGATATCGGTTTAGATATTGGTTCAGAAACATTTCGTTTAGGTGTCGGTCTTGAAACAGTTACTGTAGAATTAAACATCGGTTTAGGTTCCGAAGCATTTTGTTTAGATGTTGGTCTTGGAACAATAACTGTAGAATTAAAAATTGGCTCAGGTTCCGAAGCATTTTGTTTAGATGTTGGTCTTGGAACAGTAACTGTAGAATTAAACATCGGCTCAGGTTCAGAAGCATTTTGTTTAAATGTTGGTCTTGGAACAATAACTGTAGAATTAAACATTGGCTCCGATTCTGAAGCATTTTGTTTAGATGTTGGTCTTGAAACAGTAATTGTTAAGTTGGAACAAAAACAATTATATTAGACACTTACATTGGCACTGAAGGACTTTGATAGTATATTGGTTCAGGCCTAGAAGCAATATGATAAGGTATTGGTTTTGGCACCGAAACGCTTTGATAATATATTGGTTCGGATTTAAAAGGATAATTGGATATCGGTTCTGTCATAGTGACTTCTGATTTTAATTTCGGTTCAGAAATAATTGATTTGGTTTCTGATTTCTCCGGCAATGAACAATAAAGAGATTTTGTTGAAGACAATGAAGAAATCTATAAATAAAAATATTTAAATTATAATTTTAAAATTGAAAAAACGAAAACTTTTTTGCTTGAAAAACTTGGAATCGTTTTTATTTCTTGTTCGGTTGCATTATCAATGATTCAATTTTTTTACGATAATTATCAAAATCATCCATTAATCCGCTTGATGAAGGAATTTGTTTGGAAGAAAACAATACATTGACCGTTTTGTTGAATGCGTTTTTTATTTCAATCAGATAATTGAACCTTTTTTGAAGTAGATATGAAATTTTTTGAAAATTTCCTAGATCAATATCCATGGCATTGATCTCGATTCGAATCTTAATGTAACTTTCCATTATTTATTTATTTATTTTTTTGAAACCTATCAATGAATATCACAATTTTACAAATTTTGAGTTAGATCAATAGGAAGAGAACAACAAATTAGCGTTTTCAATTTGCTAGAGGCTTTTTCATAAAAGAAGTTCTATTGTTTATTTTTTTTTTGAATTTTTTAATCAATTAATTTATTGAACGTTGATTGGTTCAAGCTGCTGCCTATCTATTCAAACACTTGCTTCATGTTTTTTCTTAAAGAGGACCATTCTATTTGAAGATCTGAGGTTTTTCTTGTTGCATATTTAATTAAGAAATGAGTTTTACGATTAAAGTCGATGGTAAATAGTAATTTATCAACAATGATATAAATTGAAAAATTTTCTATTCACAACCGATCACAAAAAAACGATAAAACTGAGAAAAAAACTTCTCACATTAAATTTTAACAATTGACCTGAACACCCAACTTTCAGATTCGGAGTACTCCTAAAAGTTTACAAACTCATTGTAAAATTGAAAATAATTTTCACTTTAACTTAACCAATCTACGGTGACGTATTTGTCACAACTTCGGAGCCGCGACACAGTACTATGCGGATTATGGTCGAGGGAAGGCAAATATGAATGAATAAATAAATTTATCGAATGTTATTGACACAAAAAAAAGAAAACAAAAAAATAATTAACTATATTTAGCGCTGCGCTATGAAAGAGGAACTTGATGGAAGATTCTTCGGGGATCACGACTTCCATTTTCTGTAATATTGGAGTCCGATTGAATCCCGATGTTACATATTGTTTTTGGAACATTTTGTAAGAACATAAACAAGTTAAATCATTAGCTTGTTAACACTTATTGGCATTTAATCATTTATTCGAAGAATTTGAATACGAACGGTCTCAAAATGTATAAAAATTTTTTCAATCAATAAAGTAAGGACATGCCACTTTAGTCAATCTACTGCAAAGTATGCCTTTCGTTCTTTCAATGAATATTTAGCGCTACAATTCAAAAATTATATTTAACACTGCCGATAACTGTTGTCGGCCTAAAGAATAAGAATAATTGTCAAAAATTATAAAAATTTGATTTTTTTGACATATTGATTGATACTGAAGCATTGAGCACGTTCTATCAACAGAAAAAACAATTTTCAACTTCTTTTGGTCTAAAATGGCCAATACTCTGGATTGGCGCATTAGATCCTGTTTACTTGATAGTTTTATTTGAATTGCCTTATGAACAGCTTTCTACCTTTCATTTGTTGCATTAGATTGGAATTTTATTTGAAAGTTTAAATATTAACTTTATTTTGTTTTTCAAATCAATTTTGGATTTGAGCCTGAAATGACAAAGTTTAATCAAAAAAAAAAAAAAAAACGAAATTTTTAAATCAGTCAAATTTTCAATTTTTTTCCAAAAAATAAAATGATTTAAAAGGAAACTTTTGACAAATTTTCAATTAGTTTGTCCCTTAAGCTTCTCCAATTCAGTGTCGAGCATTTTTTCGGCTTGTCCAAGCATTTTTTCAAGAACCGGTTTCATGGCATCACCAAGAATGGTACCCGGTTGAATTCATGCAATTTGGTATCGATGTCCAGCAAAAATTCTTCCAATTTTTCGAGACCAGTAGCCAAGGCGGCCTTACCATGGTTTTCAAGTATTCGACGGTGAGTTTTGCTTTGTCCATTATATACTTCAGACGCCCTTCCAAGTTTTCTTGATGTCTCGTTTAGCTCGAGCTGGGCTGGCTTCCGCTAATAATAATGATGAAAAATAAATTCATTCATTGAAAAAATTTTTATCAAAATGAAATTAATTTACAAACACTGGCGACCACCAAACCCATCAAAATAATGGCGTAAGCGATTTTCATGTTTGATTTAAATTTGTGTCAATTTTTTTTATGTTGAAACAATGGTTTTAAGGTTTGTCATCAGGAATCTTTTTATAGTGATCTTTTTGGACAAAAGTATTTAATATTGTCTTTAATTTACTTATTATTTTTATCAAAAATGTAAATCAATTTTGATTGATTGATTGATATCGAAAATAGTTATGGAAAATTACTTTGCACTTGAACCGCTTCATTTTTAGAACTTTAGAGTGTTTTGTTTTGTGGAACGCTTCCAGATTTTTTTTAGATATCAAATTAAGAACTAGTAACTTAAATAAAACTGTTCATCAACAGAACATGGAATTTAGAATTGTTTTTATCAAAAAAAAAAAACAAAACAAAAATTAACTAGTGCATTATAATTCGCTGTGATCCTACTTGTTTTTAAATTAAACGTGTCTTGAATTGTATTGGGACAACTGTACCAAAGAAAGCCACTTAAAACAAAAATTTTTGTTTCTATAGACTTTGAACTTTAAATTAAAACTTAAAAGTTTTAATTATTTTTAAATTTTTTGATTAAAAAACCATTTTTTTAGAACAAATTAATCTTATCTTCATGCTTATATAATTTTATGATCAAATTTTATTTTTGTAAAAATATAACTCAACATTCGATCAATTTTATCAATAAAAAAAATTTCTCACTGATTTATCGAAATAATAAAATAAAACCTTCCTACTAGAAATATCGAGAAAATCCATTTTTTTTTAAATCCTAAAATTTCATACTTAAATTACCTTAGAAGTGAGGTGAATCGAATATCAATACAAATTTCTGTGAAAAATTTGAATTCGAAAAACATTTAAAAAAAATTTGATCACTAAAAACAAAGAGTAAAAAAGAGGATTTCTTTGTTATCTTTAGTTTTCCTCAAATTTTTATATCGATTATAAAAAAGTTTTTCAATAGAAAAATTCTTCAAGTCTCATAAACTCGAATTTTTTGTGCTAAACCATTTTACAAAATTTTTCAATTTAAGTATAAAACCGATCATTTTATTAAAGATCTTAAATGCCAATATCTAAATTTAAAATATGAAAATTAAACATTTTAGAGGAAAAAAGAAAACAATCCTTTATTCAAAGAAGAAAGAATGGAACATTAACAATGTCGAAATAGCCTGAAACTCATGCGTGTTTATGTTTGTCATGATCATCAAGAAACAGTTTAGGGAAATTTCATCAATAGAAAAATGTCCCAAGATCTCATTTTAAAGGTTTTCGAACATGTTCCAGTGTTGATTGAAACTAATTGGGTGACGTGGCGTTTCAAATTCGAAATGGCCTTGAGACAAGTAAATTTATGGTCCGCCGTTGAACGTGGTAATGCTCCAAAATTGGACGATGAAAAAGTGCGTTCATTGATTGGATTATGGATTGATGATTCAATTGTGAAAACAGTTAAAGATTGTCCTACTGCTTATTTAATGTGGAAAAATTTAAATGAAAAATTCGAAATTTCAAATCAAGAACAGTTCAACAGTCAAGAAAAAAAAGAATCTAAATCAAATAATGAACAATTTAATCAAGCATTAGAATGTGTTCAAGTATTAGAAGAAACCACCACTTCTTGTAAACAGATAATCGATTCATTGTGTTTAAGAAATCAAAAATCGAAAACTCAAACCTCTCAACAAGCTCAAGAATTTTCTTCGAGCGCTTCAAACGAAGAAATAGCTGAAGTTTCAGCTCAAATCTCAAATTCTGTTGATAGTGGTCTTGCTTCAAATACCTCCAACAACTACGACAAATTAAAATGTTCTTATTGTTTGAGGAAAGGTCATAAAGATTGGAGATGCTGGAGAAAAAAAAAAAAGGAATGGAAGAATAATAAAAACCGTAATGGTAATAAACTTCATTTCGATCATTCCCATAAACTAAAATCTTCTGATGCTTGTTCTCTTATTCAAAGAATAGACAATTTAACTTTTAATGAAACGAACTTATCAGATCAAAAATTTTTCCAAATTTTATACTCAACTTTTTCGATCAAATTTTGGAAGCCATTGACCACTCTTGACAGGCATTTTTTGTCGAATTTGGATCGATTTTTCATTTGTGGTAACAGTGGCCAATGTGCTAGTGATATTAGCACATGTTTTCTCATAACCAAAGATGATAGGTTCTATTCGTTAGGCTTCAATGGATATGGATGGCTCGGTATAGGCCAAACTGAAGAAAAATTTTTCAAAAAACCTGTCGAAATTGAGATATTAAGAAACAAACGAGTTTGTCATTTATCAGTTGGCGATATGTTTCTAATGGCTCTTACTGAAGACGGCCTTCTTTATGCATGGGGCTCGAACATGGTGGGTCAATTGGGAACCGGATCGACAGAATCCAGTTATCAGCCAGTTTTAATTCGTGATCGTATAATGAAGGTTGCCACAGGACTTCATCATACTTTAGCTCTAGATTTTGATGGTTTTGTTTGGACTTGGGGTGGCAATGACAAAGGTCAGATTGATAATTCTTTAGCTATTAATTCAATGGTCTTGAATCCAATCTGTATTGATAAAATGGATGGACAAAGAACGTTGGATATTGCCTGCTCTTGGAATGCTTCTTTCGCTATCACCGAAGATAACCGGCTGTTTATTTGGGGCAAGCTTGGCGAATTTAAATCACGAGCTGCCAGTGTTTTTCCTTTCGATCCCAATTATATGTTAATAAAATCGATTGTAGCCAGTGAAAATCAATTTATGGTTTTGACTGAATCTGGTACCATCTTTTGGTATCGAGATGCCGGACCGTTCAAATTCAGTCAACGTGAAATTCATATTGAATCGGTCAATTATTTCAGACACATCACCGCCGGTCTATTGGATTATTTCATTTTGGTCGATGAAAATGGTGTCTGTTATGTTTGGAACGAAAAACTCGAAAATTCTTTAACAAGGAAAAAACCAGTGATGATGGATCGTTTTAGTGTTGGCGATTGTTTGGCTCAATTTTCTCATCAAAACACACCAGGATTGATTTGGTTCAATGGTGTTCTATGAAATAATTCATCACAAAAATTCTATTTTTTTCTCTACTCTTAAAAAAATAAATGTTTCAACTCAAGTCTACTTTTTGTTATAAAAAAAATAAATGAATTTTTTTTCTTAATTCAAAGCTTAATCAATTATAAAACAAAATTCGTTCATTTTTAAAGCTTTCTGCTTCTTTAAAACAATAAACAAAAAAAATGTATAAATGTGACCACCAGGAACATTGGTGAAAAGTTTGTAAAAACAAGTCGATCACTAACTAACAATAGTGAGAGACGACTTATGTACATTGAAAATTTCTCGATGTGTTGGAAACTCTTCCAAAAAAGTAAAAAGAAAAAAAAGACTCAGAAAAAGATGATTAAAGCTTCACGAAACTTTGAAACCGATGCCACCGCTCAGATTAAACAAGATTTTTCATTTCCTCTTTTCAGAACAACGATTACGAAAAATGGTGATACATCTGACAATACTGTTACAAGTACGGATAAAGAAACATCTAAAACAAGTTTCAATCGTCAAACATTTTTAAGAGCGATTTCCAGTCCATCGCGTATTGATACTAATAATTTGACTGATATCTATCAAATTCCATCTAAACAATATAAAACGACACATGAACTGATCAAAGCAAATGGTTATGAATTGGGTCCACGAATTGGTCAAGGTTCATATGCGATTGTTTTTGAAGCCAAACGCTTGTCTGATGGAAAGCTTTGTGCATGCAAAATTGTCAATATATCTAGCAATAATAAAAATCAAGCGTTTTCAGTAAAAAATGAATTGTTCATATTCGAGCGTACATGCCATCCGAACATCATTCAACTGTATCGGCATTTCATTGTTGAAACATTTATATCGCAGTACGTGTTGATTTTTTTACAATTGGCCGAAAAAGATTCATTATCAGTTGTTTTGAGAAAAAGTAAGCTAGGCTTTTCTGAGAAAATGTCCAAACGAATGTTCGCACAAATTGTTTCGGCTATCAATCACCTTCATTGTCAAGGAATCGCTCATCGTGATATAAAAATGGGAAATGTTCTGCTTGATAAAGACTTCAACTGTTTGATCACTGACTTCGGTTTAAGTCGTGTTGCTTATCGATCAACTGGCATAGTTTATTCCGTCAAATTTTGTGGCACTGTTCCCTATATGGCACCTGAAATATTGCTCACTCGTGATTATATTTTCAATTATGATCCATTCCAAGCAGATATATGGGCCATGGGTGTTGTTCTATATTGCATGATCAATCGTACCTATCCATTTTCCGAGGGACCAAAAATGATCGAGCAACAGTTGAGGCACAAAATTCGTTTTTCGAAAAGAATCTCGTTTTTACCAGATAAATATTTGCTTGATTTGTTTTATCAATTGCTTGATCCTATTGCGGAAAATCGTATTCGAATGAAAAATTTGATGAAACATCCTTGGATTAAAGATGAGATTATCAAAGTCGAAGAGATTGCAGAAAATTTTTCAAGGAGAACGTTTCAAGAAAACAATGAAAAAAAAATTATCACAGATACTGCGAAAGCTATTGATGAATCAGAAATCAAGAATAAAATAATTTTGCCAACATTGACACAGACACAACCGCTATTGTTTCGTAAAATGACGGCCAAACTAAAACAACAACAACCAGAATCGCAAAATTTGAATGAAGATAAATTTTTAAAAGGTTTTTCACTTTTATTAAAAGATGACAATGTTTCTGATAAGACTTCTCCAAAAATAATAAATATTCTTGAAGAAAAAAAAGCTGAAAAAAGTCCAAAGATCACAAAAATATCGTCATTGGACAAATTTTTTCAAAAGTTTGAATTGAAAGAAAGCCAAAAACGTTTTGTGCCAACAACGCCACCAAAAAATAATGAAAATCTTGATGAAAAAAATTAAATATGAATGATCAATTATCATCAAAAAAAAAATAAGAAAAAAATGTCTTGAAAAATTAAAACAAAGAAATAAATTAAAATTAATTTCAATTGTGTTAAAATTTGAGAAAAATTAATTTGACTAACTCGAAAACAAGCGAAATGCTAATTTCAAACCTCAATATTATCTTCAAAACAATATTTGAAATTCCAAATTTTTTGAAAAATAACTCAAAAAACTATCTCTATTTGTGATTTTTTTTAAAATCTTCGATGACCCAAAACAAAGAAAAAAAATGTCGATGGTTGCCCTATTAAAAACTTTTTTACATTACATGGAGATGTCAATTGAGAAAAACAAAGATTCTCTGATCATCAGGTGGCAGCACAACTGAGGAAAAAATGTCCAGTTTTTTGTATCGAATTAATTTTTTAATCTTTTGGTTTTTTACAACATCTGACGTTTAAAAATAATTTCATTCAAAATATTTTTCAATTTAAGTTCTATTCAGAAAAAAAAATAATTTGAAGAAAAATTATAAAAAAATGAAACTTCGCTTCAGAAACAAGCTTACTAATTGTGATAATCAGAATTCTGGCAAAAACAATGGCAATGGTGATCATCATGATAAAACAAGAAAAAATTTCAAGTTTTTAGTAGTTTGCCATTTTTGTCATATTAATTATGATGATCTGCGAACTTATTGTTCTCATGTTCAGCGGAAGCATTTCAAATTGATCTCGAAACGTAAGTGTTCTAGATGTTCATAAATTTTTTTATTTAAATTTTTTTGTCAGAAGACAATACTTTCAATAAGCTTTATCGGTGTCAACAATGCAAAAAAGATTTTGTTTCAATTGATTTATTGATCAAGCATTTCAATGTTTACCATCAAGCGAAGAGTTTTTGTTTTAATTGTAAACATTCCTTTAAATCTATGAAGACCCATTTGGCTCAGGGAGAATGTTGCCGACCGTTGTCAATTATCAAGCATAAATATCAATGTTTGATTTGTTCACGATTTTTTGTCGATACGGAATCATTAGCTCGGCATATGATCAAACTTCATAAAACAATGATCGAACTATCTGACATTAATGATGTTATACCTCGTTACATTTGTAAGCCTTGTCAAATCGGTAACATGGTTTGGTCAAGTTTTTTACAACACGTTATAGATGAGCATCGTTTGATCAAAACCTGCGTGAATTGCCGTTTAACATTCAAAACATTTTCATTGTTGAAGCAACATCTCTCATCATCCAATTGTTGCCTTGACAAATTGAATGGTCCGATAGTTCGTTGTCCGTACGGTTGCTTCGTCGATAATGGGCCAAACTGTTCGCAAAACTTGAAAATGCATTTGCTCTGTCATCACATTTTTGGTTGAAATAATTCGAAAAATTACTATTTGCTTATTCATTCAACAGATCGATGGTGAACTAATTTAATAAATTTCAATAGCGTATTCCTACTAAAATTTTTCTTTGTTGAGAAAATTCTGAACAAAACAATTGACAGCCTAAAAGTAATTTTTTTGAGAAGAGTTTTTATTTATTAGTTTTATTTAGAATTAAAAATTTCGAAAATAAAGCAGATCGTCGTGAAATTATTTTTTCAGGCATTTTTTTCGGTTGTTCATTTTTTACCCTTTCTATTTGATCCACTATTACAGCCTGAAATAAAAAACATCGGTAAAGCCACTATTAAAACCACCATAAACAAAGCGATAGCGGTATATATTATCAGTATTTCGACTTTCAAAAAAGAAGATTCAAAGTTTATTTTTAAAAATTAACCATATGAATGTTTTGAAAAAAAACCTTTTTTAGAAAATTCTTTCCAATAACTTTCATCTTTTTCACCCAGACTCAATAATATTGATGAAGTTTGGTTTGATTTTATCAATTCATTTCCAACAACATTATCGAACATCAAAAGGCAAAACAGCCAGATTTTCAATATCAATAGTTTCATTCTATTCAACCAATTAATCAATCGAGTAAACTATGAAAATTAATACATTTTTACAAGCTTTTAATATATCGCATTTTTATAAATTATTTTACTTTCAGTTTTGAGAAATTTAGTGTTCTCAATTGATTTACAACTTAAATTAAGTTTTAATAATTTTTTTGAAATTTATTTGTTATCAAACATATTTTTGAATATTGGCTTATTTTTCGTCAAATCATATGGAAAATTTAATCGAATATTCGCTACTGGTGGGCCCGGCTCGACACGATGAACATAGACAACCAATTGGATGTTGTCTAGATAGCTCTCGTTTTTGTTTCTTTAATTCCGCATCTTGTTTTTCGAGTCTCCGTATTTCTTTTTTAATTAAAATCAAAATTTCGATCATCACGCGTTCTCTACGTTTGAGTTCTTCTGCATCATTTTCTTTGGCCGACAAATAGGCGCTATTATAATAAAACGCTGGCCAGGGTGTGTTGAAATTTTCGAAGGTTTGTTTAAAATAATGCAGTTGGTTAATGTCAATAAATTGTAAAATTTCTGTTTCGATACAGGGTACTAAAGTATTGTTTTGATTTACTTTACATCGAAACTGATAAAACTCGTCAATTTCTTCAAATTTGATTGTCATGAACTTTTTGAATAGATGATCGTAAAATGAAATGATAAGACTTTCTTTTTCTGGTTGTTGAAGAATTGAAATGAATTTCCACAAAAAATTAGCATCCATTCATTATTCTTCTGATTGAATTTGCGCGACGTTTTTGGCAATCGATTCGGATCGATTTTAATCTTATTAACATCTAAATATATTGTAAAACCAATCGAATCATTCAACTGAATAGTTGCTTGACAATTTGATTGATCTAGTGATGATGAAGATGATGGTAGTATCGTCGGATTAAACTCTAATTCTATCTTCCAACTAGGCTCCGATGGTTCGCAGTATGATTGTGAAACAATAGGTGATAAAAATGAAGATGAAGTCTTTTGCAATGATTTTGATAATTTTATAGATTTTTTTTTTAAAAAAAGTTTTGTTTCTTGTTTTGGATCGGATAAATTTTTTAACAATAAATCAGCATTATTGGTTCTCGAAAAACTTTTCACATTGGTAGTGATAGCAGTATTCTTTTTAAAAGATAATGGTAGTGGTTGAGGTATTATCGATGGTTGCGGAGCTGAAGATTTTTTTTGTTGGTTGCCCGAAGCATTTGAATCCCACATTTTTGTTTTTTGAGAAAAAAAAAAATAAAATCAATTTGTTTCTTTGTGATCTGAGTGGTTTTATATGCTAAAAAATGTGTGAAAATTAGAATAAATTTCTTGATCGAACATTTTTAAATTTTAACAAAAACATCAGTTTGAAATTGTTGAAATTTCATTTTTCAATACCGAAAGCAATAAGTTGATTATTAATTTAAAAAATGTTTTTTTCAGTTTTTGAAAATCTCTGAATCAAATTGACAAACTGATTGATTTATTAAAAACTGGTTTTATTATTCGTTTTATTATAAGTTTCTTTTTTATTGTGATAATTATTTGGATTTAAATTTTTTCTTTGATTTGATCGATTTCATTGACTTTTTCTTTGATTTGACCGATTTCATTGACTTTTTCTTTAATTTGTTTGATTGTTTCTTAGATTTTTTTTCTTCAACTTATTTTTTAAATTATTTTGTGAAGTGCCATAACAACCGAGAAAACAACCACACATGCCAATCAGCAGAAACAGACCGATAATAATGAATGTCACTAAAATTTTGACTTTATGAAAAAAACTTGTCAAAAAAACGATTATATTAAAAAGTATAAAGAATATTAACTATCTTCTTTCACATCAACCCATTCGCCCTTCAAGAAACCACCCAATCTTATTTCTAAATAACCATTTCCATTAATTTTAATGTCTTTGATCTGCTTGTCCATAGTGAAAAATTGAGCGATAGTAGAGATGTTGATCCGGAATTGGTTGTTACCACTAATAGTAGTATCAATATACTCAGCACTTAAAATCGGCCAACAAAACGATGATATTGAAACAATAGTCAAACAAAAACTAAGATTTAAAACCACATTCAAAGTATCGATAGTATTATAAGATTTTGGCCGCATCATAATTGAAAAACTTTTTGAATATTGCCGGATTGTGTTGCAGAGTGTTTGTTTTTCATCAGAGTTTTGCATTTGTTTTAAATTCAATAAAACAATGATTGTTGGTATTTAAGAATTTTAAAAATTCTCTTTTTTTTATTTTTTCTAAAATTGCATTTTCTAATTGAAACCATACTGGAGAGTAATCACCGAAAATCATGAATTATAATATAACAATGTTTAATTATTTTTTCTATTTAACAAAAAATTATTCAATTTTATTTATTTTGTCTAGCTAGAATGGGAGATCTTTCTTTTTATTCTTTTTTGATGCTTTCTTGTTACTTTTAAGCGAATGTCCAACAAACACTTTTCGTCTTTCCTTGATAAATTCAGAAAGATCTTTGGCTTCGTCATATGTTGAATAGTAATATGCACAGGCTATGGCAACCAAAAATATTATTGTCGATGCTATTGTGAGGGTCAATGTTTTGCCAACTGACTTTTTTGAAAAAAAATATAAAATCAAATAAGAAATTCATACCTAAATGACTGAATTGTGTTGGTTGATTTATATCTTTCAATGTTAAATTTTCTTTGTTTCTTCCCTTTTCGCCTAATACAAAACCAATCATTTTCTAACAACGACAATTGAAACTGACAAGAGAAAAATGATCAGCTAATAGAATCAATGCCACAATCAAACGAACGTTGGTCAATTTTGAATTTGGAAATTTTTTTATTGTCTTTGATTTTTTTGATTTCAGAAAAATTATTTGGAACGGTAAACTCAAAGCTGACGAAAATCAGTTTTAATACTTGAAACTTGATGAAAATACAAAAAAAGTCATTTAAATTTTTTTTAAATAATTTAGATTTTTATATATACCATATCTTTTGTTCGATTTTCTTTTTTTTCTAAGCTCTCTGAATACAGCGAATTCATATAGGAAATTCTTTCATTTAACTTTTTCAATAAACTTGGAACCCGTGTTCATTACTCATACTAATCAAAATCATATGTATGCGTTGATGACATTTATGACTGGTTTATCGTAGCACTTTTGTTACAATCACTGAATCTGATCTGAAATTAAACAATAAATTTGTTCTCAAAAAGTTAATACAAAATTTTTTTTCAAAATTTGACGCTTTCACAAAATGTTTAGGTTACCAAATTCAATAAATTACACAGCCAGTTGCTTTGGATTATTGTTAAATTAAAAAAAAAGATAATTGAATCTCAAAAACAAATCTGTTAATTCAATAAATCATGGAATAAAAAAATATGTAATTTTTTTAATCTAATTATTCAAACAAATTTTTAAAATATTCTATATGAGCGAATATTATAAATCAAATAAAATTAATATAAGTTCTTGTGAGAAAAAAATTTAATTTTCAATTCAAAGTATTACTGAATAATTGACGCTTTTTCATTTTTTTAAAAGTTTATTCTCAATCATTTGATTTTGCTTTGTGGTGTTGTTTTTTTCACAAATTCAATATCATCATCGGTTGACGATCCATGAACGCAACACAAAAGATCAAAAAACGAACTGGCCAAAATCATCACTACCGAAGATATTGTCAGCATAATGAAAAATATTAATAAATAACTGAATCGGTTGAGATTTTTATTAAAGTGCAGCCATTCTAGTATTTCGAAGAGGTAAAGATAAATAGTGACTTGAAATATTACAATAAGAGCCAACGTGGTAAACATAAACGATTTATAGTTTCGGTATTTGATTTTTTTTCGTTCTTCCGATTGTTCTTCAATCTTCGTTTCTTTCATTTTTGATAAATATAATTTTTTTTCAGAAAGACTATCGCTTAAAAATCGCACTAAAAACAAACTTCAAAATAAGTTTAAAGTAAGTACAATCCGTTCATAATCAACTAAGCACCATTGTAATACTAAAACAAAAACAAACAATGTCCATAAAAAAACACTGTCAATGTAAAATAAATTGGACAGTATAAAATATTTTTAAGCAATACGACATTCAAATTAGAAAAAAAAACAGTCAAAATTTACAACGACAATGACGCCAAGCGTCGTAAAAATTGGATATTACTTTATAATGTAGAATTTCTTTTTCAATGATAACACATTATCATATTTGCTCTGCTGTTATTTTGCTAGGATTTTCATTGGTCATAAAATATTATTGAACAACATCTTCATATGTATATGTTTGATGTCCAAAATGAATGATCAAACAAGTATTTAATAATAATTCAAACCTTTCTCTCAAAATCGATTGAATAAACTATGTTGAAAAATTGTAAAGTTGAGATTTGATATAAAAAAAAAACAAACTCCGGATGATGATAATAATATTGCCTCTGTTTTAATATTTTTGGTTTTCCATTAGTTTTTCAAACAGGCTACCAACTAAAATTATTTCAAACTCAAACAAACTATCATAATTGACTGATCTCTGTTGTCGATGGCAATAATGGTAAATTATCCATTTTTCCAAGTACATTGTCTCATACGATCAGGTTACTATTTGATTGTTCTGTTCCAGAATTTAATTGATTTTCGTTTTTTTTTTGCATAGAAAATTTGTTTTGATACTCTTCTTGCCACTTTCTATGTTAGTCGCTCCTCGAAATGTTGCTTGTGTATTTACCCAGGTAATCGTTGACATTACTATTGCTATTCAGTGAAAGCTTGTTGGTAAGTAAAAATGATGATAACAGTCATAGTGTTTTGAATCAAAAAAGCAGGTTTTTATTTAAAAAAAAAAAAAACTAAAATCAACGTTTTTTTCTATAATAAATCAAAGAAAATCATTGTCTTTTAAGGATGGTCAAACCAGCATCATTATGATTGAGTTTTTGAATTATTTCGATTTAGTCAAATGAAGTAACTAACACAACTTGACGTCATCAACCTTTGGGTTATGACGATTGATCCGGTGTTTTATTAGCAACAATGCATAAAGGTGAAATATATTTTTAGTATTTATCATTGATGTCTTTTTTGCTACATCTAAGTTCTACTATGAAAAAATTATGATTTATGACACCCCCACAGCCTAGTGGATGTTTAGCATCCTATATGCTTAGATATCCTTATCATTGAGGATAATAGTCTTTCGGTTAGTCAACTTTAATTTTTTTTTGTTTTCTTTTACACCAAAGATGGCGCAAATTGGAGCTTTGTTTCAAAAATTCTTTTTAGCACTAAAGCTTCCAAACTATTCAAAACTACTGTTTTTTGCCATTTATTTTGATTCGATCAAAAACATGCCAAAAAACAGATAATTGAACAAAAAACTTTCATTCATTTTTTATTGTATTAATAAAATAAAACAGTTTTTGTTTCATTTTTTTTTTAAAATAAAAATGCTGAAAATTTTTTCAGAGCTTTTTTTTCAGTTGTCAGCAAACGATTTAAGACAATTTTGACAGGTTGACGACAATGTTATGATAAAAATATGCTGCCATCTGAATTTTCTTTAAAATTAATGTTACTTTTCTATCCAATGATTTTCTGATTCAGATGTAAATTGATAAATGAATAATAAAATTTAACTCTTTCTAGAATCTTTGAAAAGGATGTCCTTTACTGTCATTCAAAATCAAACATAAAAAACTTGGCCCCATAGGGCAGACAGCGAAAAAAACAATTGTCGTCAACCTGTTGAATTAATTTTTTTTTTTAAATTCAATTCAAAATTTTTAGAATCGAAAAAAACTAGGGACATGTTTGTTTTTCAAGGAATTTGTTTCATGATTGATGAATTATTTGCAAAATATTCAATTATCGATCAATTAGTAAAATATTTGCCATGATTAAGCTGTTTTCTCGTTTAGAATCTTGTTTCTGCTCTTCATATTAAATTTGATTGATATTTTCCGCTTATAATTCAAAATTACTAAATATTAATAATAATATTTGAAAATGAAAAAGACATTTCACCAAATCACTACTAAATGCATGACATGCAAGAAAAGTTCGAAAAATCATCGTCCAAAAAGAAAAAAAAACTACTGGCAACATAATGATGAAGAATTGTTTGATGATATTATTTTTCCGTTCAATTTTTCGAACTCTTATATTATTGTTTGCCTTGTAAAAATCTTCGGACATTTCAAATTGCCAACAAAAAAAATTGGAAGAATTTTTTCACTGTTTATAGAAGAAACGAACTAATGCCGACGGATGCTGTTTGGGTGGTGGTCACCATTCCACAAAAAAAATTTGAGCTCAAGTTTAAACCTGTAAATTTAGAAGATTTTGATGCCAACAATAACAATGAAGACACTCAAACCGATGATAATAATGATTTGGAAAACTCAATGGAATCGGTATTTTATTAAAAAAAAAATTTTGAAATTTTTCTGAAAATATTTCATCACAACAAATTCAAAGATTTTAATCGAAACATTACAATATTTGAACATCAACGATGCTGTTTGGATGTCTTCGCAAAATGGTCGTTATTATCACGTTTATTTTAATATCGAATTGGTGAACAATGATCATGTCATCCAGTTTCTCAAGAATCGCGGAATCGGAACACGCTGTAACTCTTCGATCGGATACATTCCATATGGACTGTTCTATTACAACGAAGATGATCCTATGGATTATAAGTAATAAAATTTAAAAATTTCATATTTTTAATTTGTTTTTTTAATCACTTCAAAAAAAAAAAAAAAAAACAGTAGCAACTATTTCAAAGAAGTGAAATCGAATTTTCTCAATTCAGTTTCGTCACGTTTGACAGTAGCACAAGTTGTCGAAGGTGTTAGATCTGGTTCTGAATTGACTTTTGATTTTTGGGTTTATCTGTTTTGTTCTTCAACCATTGCGGCTATCGCTATTTTGACCAATCAATCCGTCGATATTGCAGCTTCGATGATGATTGAACCGTTGATGGGCTGTGTGATTTCCGTTTCTTTTGGATTTGCCATTTGGGACAAAACTCTTATTTGGTGTGGTCTCAAAGGTCTTTTTTGGGGTTTGGTATTCTGTTTGATTTATGGTTTTATTTTTGGATCAATTTTTGAGTTGTGGCGTTTGGCGTGGATTCAACCTGATCAAGGTTTGAAAATTAATTTTAATCGATATTTTAATTATTGTTCTTAGGAGTTTGGCCCACCGATGAAATGATGGGAAGAGGCATGTATCGAACTTTAATTTATGGCGTAGTGATAGCATTATCCGGTGGATCGATTTTGGCTGTCACTCTACTGACTAACAATGTGATGGCCACTACTGGTGTTGCAGTTGCCACCACTTTTATGCCACCGTTTATAAATTCGGGGCTTTGTTTTGCTTTATCTGTTCGACTTCAGGTAGACAGTATTTATCAAGATTATCGATGGTACAACATTAGTGGAGTGCCTAGTTTAGTTAAACCAGCTTGGGTAGCGATGGATGGATATAACGTTCAATATTCTGATGATATGCGTATTGAATGTGCAATATTGGCTTGCATCTCCATCGCATACACGTTTATCAATGTTTCATGTCTCGGTCTTAGCGGATACATTGTACTCAAGTTTTTTAAAAAATAATTCAATCATTTATTTTAATAATTCAGCAATATTTAGATGAAACAAGTCATACCATTGCAAAAAATCTCATCAGCCGAACATAAATTTTTCAATGAAGATTTAAAAGTCTGTTTTCTAATTTGAAATCGAAATTTTATTAAAAAAAACTTTTTTTGCTTAAATAGCTTTACCAAGCTTATCAAAAGAAACATCAGGGTAAAGAAAATTTTGGTCAAACTATTTACGAGGAATGGGCTAACATAATCGGAATCGATAAAAACAAGCTAGCAGATAAAACACCAGAAGCCAAACTGACCCAACTACAAACCCTTTACGAAATTGTAGAATTTTTTTGAAGTGTTTTTGATTTGAGCAAAAATTTCTTTTTCTAGGCTGCCGAAATTGAAAATGATCCAAACTATCAACGAATTACAAAAAACGCTTACGGTCATAAATATCAACCACAATTGAGAAGGCGTTTAACTCAACCAACGCTGCAATCTTTGAATGATACCCAACAAGATGGTGTTGCTTTTGATGGATTGAATGTATCGAATGTCGAATCACAATTTCATCGAAACTCGGTTCTACGACAATCGAGTCTTAGCAATCGATCGACGTTTAGCAATCCGGGAGCTTTCGGTTTACCGATTCGTAATCGACGCTCATAAATTCGATCTACAATCGATAAAACTTTCTCTTAGAAGTTTAAGAAACGTTGAAAAAAAAGTTTCGAAAATTAATTTTAAAATAAACTTAATTCGAAATTACTGAAACACTGAAACATGGTTATATAAACAAATAAATCAATCTCACTAAAGTTTGAACAAATATTTTCTTTTTTCTTTTTACTCAAATTATATCATGGAAGTAATGAGATTGTCATCAAATAGATCAACTTTTAAGAAAACACTGCTATCAAAAGTTCATCACCAATCAACAACGATGATGTCTCGAATGGTCAACGGAAAAGAAGGACGTAGTACTACAATTGTTGCTTATACAGTCACTGTTTCTAATTTAAAAACATTACCAACAAAAAACATAACCACCATAACAGCTAATTCAATAGAATTTATTCCAGGTAAATAATTTTTATTGGTTGTTTTTTCAAATTTGAAAATTTTTCGTTGAAAATCAGTGGGAGCATCGTCTATAATACCAATAATAATACTTTCATTTATATCAATATCGTTGATGTGTATATTGTATACCTATATGTATGAAGTTTCTCGTAGAACAATGCCAGTCCTCGAAGAGATAGACACATCATATTGTAGAGAGAGTACTACCGATTTGGCCACTCTATTAAGAACCAGTAGCAATAGTAGTCAAGATAGTAACGTTTCTGAAAAATCACCACTATCATCAAGTACAACTAAAACAATACAATCAAGAGTAGATAGTCTTCCCAAAGATGAAATAAGTAAAACTGCTTTCAGAAAAAAATATAAATCGTTATCATCAAAGAGTAGCAAAAGTTCTCGTAAGAAAAATAAAAAATTGTCAACTAAAACGAATCGTTCCAAACTTTATCGATATTTGAAAATCACTGATCATGATTATGAGAATACGTTTCATCAATTGGCCGATGCCATCATACCTACAGAAAAAACAAGATGTTTTTCGTTAATGAAAAAATCGTTTTAAAACAAAACAGATCATTGTTGTTCTTTATCTTAATATAAATTATCATAAAGCTAAAACCTCAGCAAATGAGAAAAAAATAATTAAATAAAATTAAATGTTCAAAAATCAAAGTTGTTTTTCTGGTCTTACAATCAATATGAATGTATTGAATAAATAAATGAATATTTGCAAAACTTACGGTATTTTAAATTTCATAGAACAAAAACTTCCTAAAAAAATAATCCTTTAGTCACAAAAAAAATAAACTAATAAAATTGTTCTGTAATAAAATGATTTTAAGTTTTCTAAAACGAAATCAATTTGTTGTTTTCCCCGAAATTCATTTTTTGACCACAATAACGAGTAGAGCTTTGTTTCATTCCGCATGCTTAGTTGGTGTCATTCGAAAAAAAAAAACTGTAGCATCAGCTTGGTCCTTGAACCAAAGCAATAAAAAAATAAAGTTGATTTTGGTATTTTCTGGTAAAATTTTAAAATAAGATAAACTTTGTTTTTTTATTAACTTGTTTATTTCGGAAATTATAAAAAAAAATGATTTTATTTTAACAACAATATAATGGAAGTTTTCTATAAAAAAAAGACATTGTTTTGGTCATTTTTAAACTCAAAACATCTATTATACCAACACACACGACTGCTAACGAATAAACAGTTGAGAAAATTCAGAAAAACAAAACAGAATGATTGAAAAAATATTGTTTCTTGGTTTTTTAATGTCAATGCCATTTGATGGTTTTTGGAGCATACCGAAATCGACCATCGTACCATCAATTGTTGATGCTTTAGACCTTGATATACCGACAATTCCGATAGTTTTTGGTGATCCTGATGAAAAACGAAATACGGTAAAATCAGATCTGAATCATATCGAGAAATTATTAATTTATTCACAGTGTCAAATTGTTGAGGCTCGTGGTTATAAATGTCAAGTTCATACCGTAACCACCAGTCAAGGCTATCAAGTTCAATTACATAGAATTATTAACACCGTTGATAATGATATTCTTCGATACCCTGTCTTAATACAAACTGGTCTCATTGGAACATCGGCAGATTTTGTGATGGCAAGTTCTCAAGTTTATGTCAACGACACTAATCTAATTGGCCAAAATCTCGGTTTCGAGCTAGCTAAACAAGGCTACGATGTTTGGTTGTCAAATAATCGTGGCAATGAATATGGACAAGGACATGTATCCCTTTCGCCTGATGATTCAAAATTTTGGAATTTCACGTTTGATGAGATGAGTCAATTCGATTTGCCTAGTTTTATTGATTACGTCGTGGCGAATACTTCAGCAGGTTTATAAATTTTTTGTAAATTAAAAAGTTGTAATTTTTTTTAGCTCGAATTGGATTTATTGGTCATTCGCAAGGTACGGCCGTTATGTTTGCACTACTTTCGCAAACCAAAAAATTTAATGACATTGTAAAGCCTTTTATTGCTATTTCACCAATAACTCGAATTGGTAGTGCCAAGACGACATTCCGTTATGTCATAAAAGCTCTAAAGCCTTTACTTTTGCTCGAGTACTATCATAATATTTTTGGATAATTCATAGAATTTCAATTTTTTTCTGTCAAAGCAATGGTCCCGTTTTCACCAAAGACAAGTTACTGTCATCAATCACGGCATTTGCTTGTGACTTTCCAACCATTCCCCGTTTGACCTGTGAAACGATATTTTTCTCTGTCACTGGGCCAGATTTCGAGCAACTTAATCGAGTAAACTTTTGGTTTTTTGATTGATTTATTGTTAGTATTTGATTGTTTAAATCGAAAGACTCGTTTAGGCGTTTATGTATCCAAAATGCCAAGCAGTACATCAAAAAAGAATTTAAATCATTTTGATCAGATGTTCGATACTAATGAATTCAAACGATACGACTATGGCAGCGCCGAAAATAATCAAAAAATCTACGGTCAAGATAAACCACCGATTTATGATTTGCGAAACATAAGTCATTCTTCGGTGTACGTCATCTATGGATCAAACGATTATTTTGTACCGATGGACGGCATTGAACAACTTAAACAAGATCTATCAGGTATAATTATTTTTATTTATAAAAACAACTTATTCAACTAAAACTTATAGGAGCCAAGGAGTTTTATGAAATTCCTAATACAAAATCTAATCACATGGATCCGTTGATTGGCCTTAGCGATTCAATCATAGTGAACCAAAAGATAATTGAAATTTTGAAAACTTATTGAAACCAATTTCAATTTTTCGGTTAAAGTATTTATTCAAGTTTTAGTAACCTTTATATTTTTTATATGGCAAATAAACAACATTTTGACATTTTGTTTTAAAATCTATTCAAACTCTCGTTATTTTTTGGTTTTATAACTAAATTAAATATTCTGATGGTTTTGAATAAAAACTTAAATTGGTCGAAACAAAATCAATGTTGAAAAGTAATTTTAATTTGACACGACAACCGATGCAACTTTTAAATAAACATATATATTACGTTAGAACTGGAAAATACCAAATGTCATCGAATTGGTACGATAAACAGAAATATAAAGAAGGTTTCGTAGATTCAGAAAAATTTTAGAAATACAAGTTGTTCATGAAAAAAAAATGAAAGTTAATTTGATGAGTTCAGTTGTATTCTGTTGTTTGATTGTGTTTTTTTTGCTAACTGAATCAACTCTTAATGTTGAAGGAAAATTGAAAAAGAAATCTTCAAGTTTATCGCACCATTTAAAATGTGATCCCGATGTCAGACGAACAACGGTAGTTTTTTTTATTTTAGTATCAAAATGTTTGTAAATTTTTATTTATATTGTGATCACAAATCAGTGTGAAATTGTAATAGCACGAGGATTCAATTGTCAAGTTCACGAGGTCACTACTAATCAAGGTTATATAGTTGAGTTGCATCGAATTATTACTCCCATCAAAAAGGGAAATCCTATTCTGTTGCAACCTTCAATTTTTTCGACTTCTGCCGATTTTGTGATAAATTCTCGTATTATTGCTCCTGATCCGCGAATCATTGGCAACAACATTGGTTTTGAATTGGCCAAACACGGTTACGATGTTTGGTTATCGAATAATCGGGGCAATGAATATGGAATGAAACATCAATATTTGACGCCTGATAGTAATTTTTTTTTTTTTGTTATTATTGACGATGTAAACAATTTTTTTCAGTGCCTAAGTTTTGGAATTTTACATTCGATGAAATTGCAGAGTTTGATTTACCCGCATACATCCATTATATAAAAAACATCACGGGAAAAGGTTTGTTGAAATGTTTCAAACTAAATAAAGTTTAAACTGAATTTTTTTTTCTCTTAAACTCCTTAATTGAAAAGATCACATCGGATATATTGGACATTCGCAAGGAGCCACCACCATTCTAGCATTGCTCTCACAAAACAATGAATTTAATCAACTAGTCAGTCCTGTTGTTAGCCTGACACCGCTAACTCAAAACTTGACTGGAGCTAAATCTCAATCAATTGTCGAAGCATTTTTTTATTCGCTAGCCGTAACTAAGTTTGTTTCAATTATGGATTTTTGATTTGACACAAAGTTTTATATATGCGTTTCAGCTGGTGGGAAGATTTCAGTCCAGTTTTCACCAAACACGTTAAGTTGAGAAAAATTACCTCGTTAGCATGTGATATACAATCGTTTGCTCGATGGACATGCGAGAGATTATTTTCGATTTTCGCCAATGTCAATCAAATAGATGAGGTTAAGCCAAATTATATTTATAGTCTATGAATATACAAATAATTTTCACAGAACCGTTTGGGCGTTTATGTTAGCCATATTCCCAGTTCGACATCTTTGAAAAATTTCCATCAATACATTCAAATGTATCGGACTGGCCAATTCAAACGTTACGATTATGGAAATGAGGAAAGTAACGAGAGAACTTATGGAAAGAAAAAACCACCAATATATCAATTGAATAACATTACTCATCCAGAATTGTATTTCATCTATTCTCGCGAGGATCAATTGGTATCTATAGACAGTATAAAAAGTTTGATGCAAGACATACCAGGTTGAAAATTTACTGATGAAAATTGTTCAAAATGATTTAATCTTTTTTTTTATAACAGGAGCCAAAGAATTTTACAGTGTTTTCGATCCAGATTGCAATCACATGGATATGTTACTGGGTCCTAGAGTCTCGATCGAAGTCAATCAAAAAATTGTTTCAATTTTTGATGAATATTCTTTTAGAACAAAACGTTTTAATTAATGAGAAATTAAAAATTAGGGTTTAAAATAAAATAAAAAACTACCGCGGTAAAAAAAAACTTTCATATTTACAAAATAATTGAATTTCAAAAATGTTTTTTTCTAAAATCGCTTGAATTTTCTGGTATGTTTTAAACAATATGGGTTTTACAAGAAATTTGATCTGAAAATTCAATCTGGGATTTTTTTTTACACAAGCCATTTAGTCATATACGAACCATCTAATTCGTAACCAAGTTTTCTGTAATAGTTTCGAGTTCCAACTCCTAGTTATATACAAAAAAAAAGAAAAATCAAATAATCAGAAAAAAAAACATTCAACTAACCAGAAATGACGGCAATCTTGGCCGAGTTATGTTCACATTGAGCAATACGCTCGGCTTCGTTCATCAATAACATTCCAAAACCTTGATGCTGAAATTTGCTTAGATCTTTAGCTGAAACAGGTACGACACTGCCATAGACATGTAACTCACGTACAATTGATACGCCTTTAGGCAAACCAAAATTGTTCAGAAAACGATCCGGGTCTTGCGCTATTTTTGATTCCGAAATGATCAACTCTGATTTAAATGTTTGAGGCGAGCACTTCCGTAATCGTAACAATCCAATTAAAATATCTTGTTCAACATCTTCGTATGAAAGAAAGGTTTCCCATCCTCCATTTCCAAAATAATCACGTCTGACTAATTCGACTTGGTCAGGGCGAATTTTGTGATGGATCTCTTGAATGCCAACTTCACGCGTTCGAACATCACGACAACGAGTTCCGTAATCGTTCATTCTGCTCAATGCCAACTCTCTTATATTTCCATGTTCCACACCAGACGAGACCAATGGCATTGGAATATCACGTTGAACTCGGTAAACACGAGTCCAAGGAGGAACCAAAGCTAAAATTTGTGCCAACAAGTCGACTAAGGTTGAGGGTGGATAAGATCGATATCTACCAGTTTTCCACAACTCATACAATCCAGTGCCGCGTATCACCAGAGTAGGGTAAATTTTTAGTCCATCAGCTCGAAAATCAGGATTTTCAAAAAATTCTTCGAATTGAGCCAAATCCCTCTCAAGGTCAACGTTTGGTAAGTTAGGCATCATGTGGGCCACAACTTTAAAGCCACAATCTTTGGCCAAGCAGAATGATTCTTGCACAGCTTTAACTGTGTGACCGCGATTCGTATCACGAGCGACATCTTCATAAACAGATTGCACTCCGATTTCTAATCTTGTACAGCCGTAATCAAGCATTTCGGCAAGATGCCGTTTTAAGCAATAATCAGGTCGAGTTTCAATCGTGATTCCAATGCATTTTGTCCTTGATTGTTCAGAGTAAGCAACAGCCTCCGCCACATTTTTACTGCTATGACCAGATAAAGCATCGTGCAAGTTTCGAATAAAATAATCACGATACTCTACTGGTAACGACATAAACGTTCCACCCATCACAATAAATTCTACTTTGTCTACGCTGTGACCCAACTGCCGTAGCTGATCGACTCGACTTCGAGTTTGTAGAAAAGGATCGTATCGAGCTCGAATAGCTCGCATTGATGTAGGTTCATAGCCAGTATAGCTTTGAGTCGAATATTCAAAATCCGAGTCTGGACCACCCGGACAATAGACACATATGTTACCTGTCATATTGATGTGAGGACAACGATGCGGTTTGCACATCACTGCTACTACAGCTATACCCGAAGCCGTCCTCACTGGTTTGGCTTTGAGCTTAGGCAACAGTGTCGATTTGTATTCATGAGGAACGGCAGCAATAATATCAACTAAACGTGGCTGCGATTCGAGACCATATTTTTGAGCCAATTGGCATTTTAATCGATTCAAATTGACATTGTAACCTTCTTTATCGGCTTTGATCAATTCGGTAATAATTTCTGCTACCACAGTCACCATTAAAGCAGACTTGCTCAACCCATGAACTGTTTTAAACAAAACAATAAAAATTTATTTTTTACAAAAAAAACATTCGAAAAAATTACGATTCTGTTTATTTTTTTTGACCATCTTCAAAATCGATAACCAAGAACAAAAACTTTTTAATGATCAGGAAAACTTATTAAAAACATTGTTTTTTCTACTGAAAACGTGTCGAGTTTTTTGAAAGAATCACATGGTAGAGTAATTTTTAAAAAATCCATTTCTACTCCGATGGTTGAAAAACTCGCATTTTGACGAATCGATTCGACGATTCGTTCGGAACGATTCGATTTTTACCAAATTGATTGTCGGAAGAATTCAAAAAAAAAAGCTAGAAAAATAAATTAGAAACATTCTTTTGAATCATGAAAAAAAAAACGAAATTATAATCCATGATTAGCTGGAAAAGCTAAACATTTTCAAAGTAGGTTAAACTGTTTTATTTTTGCATCAAAAATTTACTTAAAAACTCAATATTAATATTAATCAAGTAAAAGAACAAATTAAAAAAAATAAAAATTTTAAGAAATCGAACTTCTTATATAGTCGGCAACATCGAGAGATGTTGAACGAACCGAAATTTTCATAGTTATGCCATCGGCAGAGGAAGCCAAAGCTAATTTGGCTCTAACTAACACTTCGAAATCACCACGAAACATTCCAGACATGTAAACAGTATGAGCACTTTTGCCTTCTGGAACACGATCTGAACGATCACAAACATGCATATCCATGAAAGTAACCAAATTTTTTATCGCTTCATCTAATGTTTTGAAGTTTGAGAGAGCGTAAGTTTCTTCGACTTCGTTCTCTTCGCCTAGCTCATTCCAGGCCAACGAAAAATCCGGTTTAATCAATTTTTGAATGTAATCTGCCAACGAGAGATCCAGATCCTCAAGAACATACTCATCTTTGTAGCTAATTTTAGTTTTTAAAAAAATTAAAAACATTATAAAATTAAATTCATTTCATTACCCGTCCTCATCCAAGATCTGACTAGTGTTCGGATCACAATCTTTTACCAAATATTTTAATGTGACAGCTGTCAAAGTGCCAATCAATTGCGAGAAATCATCTTCAGGTGAGAGATTTATTTTCAAAACAATGTAAATTGAACGTGGTACATTGTAGATGAGATGATCGCACGGTATCTGTAATACTTGTTCAAAACCTTCGGGTATCTTTTATGATAATTGAAATTATTTTTAGAAATGCAATAAGAATTTATGACAAACCTCCATATCAATTTGAACTTGTTCCAATACTTGATCATTTAAAGTATTAGTACAATCAAATTGAAGAACGATATGTTCACGAAACATATGTTTGATGCATTGTACAACATATTCGGTTTCGGATTCAGTCAACTCGACCGGCAATGAAGATCTCAATAATGGTCCAAGTTTCAATGCCGAAATCTCTGGCACAGAATTCAACTGTTCGGCATACAAGTCTTGACGAGTAGCAGATATTTTTTCGACGGCGTTTGCTGCTGTAGGCCCATTGGCTAATGGTATACCTACAGATGAAACACCGTTCAATGTTTTTCCGCTTTTTTCATTTAGATTGAATGGCGTCGTTGACAATGGTACTGATTTGAAATCGAATGGTCGTTCAGCTGATGTCAAATCAATGTGACTTTGTTGCAAATAAGATTGAAGTGCCTTTTCCAAACCAACAATCGAAACTTGAAGTTGATTCGAGATGCAGCTACTCATACGACTTGATTGATGTTTTTGCTGTTTTAAGATGTTCAAGTAGTAAGTGGCCCGATCGCGAACTTCATCGTCGGCATCCAAAATTGATCGTTCAAGTAGGACTAAAATTTGTGGTAGTAGATCTTCGCAATATGCGGCAAATTTTCCTAATGATGAAACAGCTGCTGCTCGAACCGGAGATTTTTCCAATATTAAACGATTGTAAATGTAACGAATGTATTTAGCTGGTTGAGTTGCTTTGATTCCTTCTCTCCCAAGAAGATGAAGAATTTTCACCGCCAAACTAGTGTGCTCACAATCTTCGATAAACTCGCACAAATATGCTAAACCAGCTTCTTTGGCTTCAGGATTGTCATCAATGATATCAATTAGGGTGTCGACTATGGCTTTTTTATACTCAAAACCACCTTCTTCGTGCAGCATCGACGACAAAAACGACATCATTACTGTATGCTTTCGAGGAAACTTCGAGCACAGTGCTCGAGTAGATCCCACAACGACGATTTTGAATTCATCAGATATTTCTGACATGAAAGAAGCAATTTGCTTCATCAATCGTTCTACGGAGCCTTCGTTACCAGTTTTCAACAAAGTGGTAATCGCCAAGGTTGCGATCGATCTATTCGAATCAGTGATCAAATTCTCTAAATCAACATTGCACGCCATTACTGCACTTGGATGAGACATGGCAATCTTGTTTAAGGCACGAACTGCAGCAAAACGATTGGTCGGTTTTGAAGACGAAAGCATTAATTGGAGAACAGAAATAGCTTGAGTCAATTCACGTGGCGACGTACATCTTAGATTTATGATGGCATTGGCCGCTTCGTACACTACCATCTCCGATTTATGACGCATACAAGATTCAATATAATCGTAGTAGATTCTATCAGATTGAGAAGAATCTTCTTCGATTAGTTTGGCGGCAATACGAATCAAAAAACAAACAGCGTATGGCGATTTCAACGAACCACGAACTAATTTCGTCACTAATTTTGTAACGGCTAAACGATCCGATTTACGAATATGATACAAAAGACCAAGAGCGTGTGATTGAACCATAATGTTATCAGAGTTAAGAGCTTCTTGTGCTTCGTTAGCCCAACGTTTCACACCTTCAGGAATTGTTTTTGATAAGTGTAATGAAGAAACTAAAGCTGCAGATGAAACAGAAGAGTTCCGGTCCACAATAGCTTGTTTCATATAACGTTCGATACCCTAATTAAAAATAATTTAAAACTATGATTAAATTTAATCATTTCAAAATTAACCGACTTGAAAAGTAGAAGAGTCTGTAATTTGACAAAGGGCTCGCAAAGCCGCCGGTCTACATTGGTCATCTTTAGCATTCATGTCGGTGGTCAAAGAAGATGTAACAACGTAAACATTTTCGGCTAATTTTGATAATTCTTTAATGCCAATATAAACTAATCGACGTAAGGTTGTATCTTTTGATTGGAACAGTTTGGTCATATTAAAAAAGGCATCAGTGGCTTCCATGGTCGTCAATGATTGACCGGTATTAAGCAGATACAAAATTTTAGTCAAAATCAATGTACATTTGCGTGGATTGACGGGAGTTTCGTTGAAAACCCGTGCCTCTTGAAGTACCGATGTTTTATCGATTTTGGCAAACGGATTACCAAATCCTTCTTCTTCATCTTTTTTGTCTCGCTTGTACATCATATCGAAAGATGACAAAATTTTTTGTAAAAAAAATCTGCACAATTATTTTTTGATCCAAATGACCAAAAAAAAAAAGATTGGAAAACTTGAAATCAAATTAAAAGACTCACACAAATCAAACGATGTTTGATGGTAGCCAGTGGTTTTCGGATTCGGCTCGACAAAACAAAACACCAACCTTTTGTCGTTTTCTACGCCACGTCAACTTGACTAGTATTCTGAATGTTTTGAGTTGAAATAGTCGAACCTTTTTTTAAAATCGAACTTAAGATCGGCTTGAATTTTGGATTTTTTGCTCATCTTTCATCGTCAAAAAATTTTTAATTTTAAAAAAATTAATTTATTCATAAATTTAAAATTCAAGTTATTTTAGAAATTTTGTTTTATGTTTTATTGCTATTAAATGGTTTGGTCAACATTCAACAATCTTTGTTCGTTGGCTGGACTGATTTGAGTTGAAGCATGATTAATATCTATCATTCTAAATTCTTGATTGTTTTCAGAAGATGAGTTTCTTTGATTAAATTTATTTTGTTGATGAAGATAAGTTTGGTTATTGTTTCTTATCCAAACCATTGTGGTGAAAAGCCAGTTGGAAAAATTTCGACTAGTTATTTGATACGTTCTTCGATTCCAAAGTGAATTTGTTTGAAACTGAAGAGTAAAACGGCGAAAATTTTGAAAAATTAAGCTTAAAGAGCAATTGATGAAATTGATTGCCGATACTATAAACAGTAAAGCAAACCAAAACCATAAAAATAAAAAGATTTGTTCCAGCAAAGCGTTAATGGGCATCAAACATTGAACCCAAGTTATTTGATTCGATTTTGGAAACACATAGGGACATAGTGAAGATTTGGGAAAAATCTCAGGATACTTTTGGTGAGTAACATTGAAATCGATATCTTGCAAACATAAGTTTGTATTTTTCATTATTTTGTTCCAAGCAATTTCTGGATAATTTAAAAAACGACCATGAAGCATATGATTGATGAAACAAAAAACAACTAGTAAAATTGATAAATTCAAAAAATTGACTAGAAAATAGAGCAAGCCAAAGTATTTTTTATACTTTTGACCGCGTTCAATAGTTTCACAAATTTGTTCATCAATATTAGATGATTTAAATATTATGACTGATGATATGATTAACGGTCTTGTGATGGTGCTCCAAAACAAAAATGGTAAACGAAAAACCAAACCAAAACAGATAAATAGGAAAAAAAACCACGAATATTTTGGATAGATAATCAAGTTTTTCGAATTGTTTTGGTGTTGGTCGATTTGAATATAATTTCTTTGATTTTGATCGATGATGGATTTGTTGATTGTTGAACAATCATTATTGTTTGAAAAAAAACGCGAATGAAGTTTACAATATGAGTTAATGTGAAATGAAGAATACATAGTTGTATCAATTTTCGAAATTTGATTTGATGATAATGATGAAACATAATTTTCATTCATAATATTATTGGATGATAGTGTTGTTGGCCATGAACAGTCAATAGCATCAATCGACCATTCTCGTGACAAAACCAAAACAGACAATATGATGAACATCCAAAAGGAATAACAATAATAGAAACGAAGAGCTATATCATCGATAATTATCATCGCCGTTTGTTTATTCATCAATAACCAGTTCTGATAATGACCAAACCATTTTTTTTGACAACAAAAAATTGAATTCATTTTTTTATAATTCAAAAACTTGAAAAGTAAAAAATTTTGATTGATTGATCTAATTGAAATAGTTTTTAGAAAAAAAAAACAATAAATTTTTCTAGTTCAATAGTGTCAATAAAATATTTGATAGATACGCATATAGTGTGTTGGTTGCCTATTCAATTCTTGATCCCGTAATTTTTTAGTTCTCGTTGAGATGTTTTATCTTCACCAAGGCTTGGTTACCTTGGTAGTGCAACTTTGTAATGCAGGTTGCACCTGATTTGGCCAACTGTCATGATACATTCATAGCACTGTTTTTGATTTATTGCTAAAAAAATAACAGTGATAAAAGTTTTAGTTTTTTTTCAAATATTAATTTGAACAATGAGAAAAAAATCTCATAGAAACGATTTTATTTATCAATATTTATAGAAATCAGATCGTTAAAAAAATTGAAATTTTTCAATTTTTCTTATCAACAGAAGGAAAATCTAAAATTGAATTTAGTGTAGAAAAAATAAATTCAGTGAGCAATGGCTCTGTTAGATTCCATTAGATGCATTTCGGTGAGCAATGTTGCCACCGTATAACGTAACTGATGAAACTGTTTCAGCCGACATTCGAAAACAGTTTTTTTATTCGTTTCATTTGCATCATCGGTGTAGGTTAGCTCAAACAAAATGAATGGTTCCATGATTTTGGAAAGCGAAAAATCTCGAATCGCGACACGAATTTCCCAACGAATTGATATCAAACGATTACCAGTCGATATCCAATCGCTTTTAGCAAACGGAATAAAGTTTGGCTTACTGAATTCAATGGTATCAAAAAAAAATTTTGAAAAAATTATATCAAAAATTGGTTCCGGAAATTTGGAATGTCTCAGAATGCAATCTTTCAATGCTTGATGATTGTCTTTATAGAGACGGAATTTTTTTCGAATACATTCGGTAAGAATCAACAACCCAGAAAATATACGATCCATATCTTGCTTATCTAAATTAAGCAATCGGATTGAAGAGTTAGAACTCCATTCTATAAGAATATCACGACGAACGCGAAAGTATTGTAAACGAGAGAATCGTTTGTGTACAGCTTGGTCGTAACACATTTGTGCCAACAAATCCATTTGTTTCATATCAATCAGATCATGACTGGCATACAATAACTTTGATGCAAAATGAACATCGGCCGGAACTTCATGTCCGAATGGTCCGTAATTATCGTAACCATTGCCCCCATCACCATCATCAAAATCCAAAGACATGTTGTTTTACCTGTTTTTTAATTACAGCCACAAATGTTTTCAACATTTGTTTTGTGACGCTGTTTATGAAGGAGACAAATAACGAACCGTCAAAAGTGTCATAAGTACAATTTGCGCAATAACAAAATAGACTTTTCTCAATCCATGTCACTCAACAAACAAGCAGACACCACTTTCCAAGTTATCCTCGAAGTCCTCTAAAATTAGTAATCACAATTGAAAGAACCTAGAAGAAAATTTTGTTTTTCTTCTATTCAAGATATTTAAATCAAAATTGGTTTTTTTACTGTAAGCTAAAGATGAATCTGTCTCAATTTTATGATGAACAAACCAGATGATGATAGAAATTTATTCAAATGTGTCACCTTCATTTTCAAGAATCAATTTTATTCGACTTTTCACTATTTTGATTAGGTTTCTCACTGGCTAATGTAACTGTTGTAAGTTTTTATTTTAGTTGAATTAGCTTTAATTTTTTTTTTAGTTTGAAGATGACAAAACTTGATGTTGAACAACCAAAACAGATTGATCATCAAAATGATAATCAAAAAATTCAAAACTTTTGTTATTGTTCGTTGCAAACTAATAAAACTCAACCGAATGGTATTTGTTCATTACCGGTGATCAATCGAAGTCGTCAACGATGGAATCTTCTCTCTAAAGCAGTCAAATCAAAAGAATTTAGTTTACGGGATTTGCGAATT
This sequence comes from Octodonta nipae, assembly GCA_034190945.1. Lineage (NCBI taxonomy): Eukaryota > Metazoa > Arthropoda > Insecta > Coleoptera > Chrysomelidae > Octodonta > Octodonta nipae. The sequence goes on along the minus strand of JAVLUE010000045.1, from coordinate 49,808 downwards.
GATGATCATAATCATGATGATTATCGAAGAAAATCATCTAATATCGAACCAAATTTATCGCCATTGATCGATAGTTTCGGGTTGATATGTTATCAATACGAAAACAGTACTGGCCCTTGGATTGAATGCTGTTGGAATCATTATGTTGATAATGGTAGTGGTGACAAAGACTATGCTCAAAACGATAAAATGAAAATTTTCATAAGATTTGTCGACGATCGTTTATCATTCAAAGATCTGGTTGGATTTGATAATTCTGGAAATGTCCGGTTATGGGCTAGTGAGGAGCTTTTAGCTTTTGTTATGGCATCAAATAGACAGTTGACAAAAGATAAAGTAATATGCGAACTTGGGTCAGGAATGACAGCATTAGCTGGTTTGATGATTGGTGCTATTGGTTTGCATCGTCAACTTTATTTGACAGATGGAAATCAACGATGCGTAGACAATATAAAAGAAATTGTGGAACGAAATTTTCCTGAACCGAATGATCATAACATTAAAGCTCAAAAACTTTGCTGGAATCAGGCGGAAGATTTGGCTGACGAATTTAAACACCGGTGCGATATTGTTCTTGGTGCTGATTGTTTATTTATGGAACAATCTCATTTTGATTTATTGAATACTATCGATCAGTTATTGATAATCGATGATGTGAAAAAAGAAGATCCAAAGGGAGTAGTCTATATTGCGGCACCATCCCGAGGTCAATCATTTCAGCGTTTTGTCGATTTAGTTCGAAGTGATAATCGATTTACTTGTTCAATTAATACAACGAGTTATGAAACCGAAAATGAAGAAAGCCATGCTGATTCAATTTTCAATCAATTTATAAATTCTGCTCATTATAAAAAAAGTTCTTCATTTCATCATTCATCTAATCGCCCATTTCTTCTAGTTATGCGACGATGTTATAATCGTTTTTAATTTGTTAATTTAGTGTTTTTCCTTTGAGTTGTAGATTTTTGTTGTTTTTTTTATTGCAATTTGTTATCTCCAAGATATTCTCCTATAACTGGTACTAGTCGTTTATAACAATTCATATCTTCCCATATCCTTTAATGATTCCATTTTGTTGTTTGTCGATGTGTTTTCTTTTTACGTCCTTTCCAAATCTAAACTTATCTCCTTGATCATTGATTAGGATTTTTAGAATTAGTATTACAATTCTTTTTGAGATTTAGTTTTAATAAAATTTTCTATTAATTTTATTATCGATTCATTTCTTCAAGTTTTTGTTTTTTTTTTTTACAGAATTCAAAAGCTTTTTTTTAAGATGACCGATAGATGGGGCTCAATTTTGGATAGTGCTGAAATATTTCCTAAGTTGTTATTGTATTTTGATTGATTCATTGATAATGATCATGACTATGATTATGATTGTAATTTGATGGCTAATGATGAAATAATAATGTTGTTGTTCAAGATCATTACGAAGAAGAAAAATTCAAAATTGTGAAGGATTGTTTCTTGTTTTTGTTGTTGTTGATTGAATAAAAAAACAATTTTCTCTCCATTTGCAAACACATTGGTGGCATTATTTTTTTTCTTTGTCAAATTCAAGCTGGTTCAATTTTTTTTAAAACTTTGAAACAAACTTTTATAATTCTGATTTTGATCATAAGCAAACAAAAAATTATGATCTTGAAGCATCTGGAAGCTAAATTATCAATTAGTTTATTAGATAAGAAAACATTTTAAAAAAATAATAATGATGCAAACCGATGGAAATTCAGCAAAATCTAACCATAAAAATTTTGATGAAAGTCATCTCGAAACTATCGAGGAACACGGTGCTCAAAAATTTTGTTTCGATGATGAAAATTCAATTTCATCGTCAATTTCATTTGCTCTCAAATCAGACCAAGAAACGAACATTTGTTCATCATGGTTGACCAAGCACAACGAATATGATCTACGTTTAACACTTTTTGCTTGTGCCTTGTATAGTTTGAAAACGACCACTGTTCTCAAGCCATATCCTTTAGAATTTTTTAATCAAAATGCTGGTGAAATTCAACGTGATAAACTAATTGAAGTTTTCGAAAGTCTTCCAATACAATGTAACAACAACACCGATAACAGCATTTTTACCGATTCAAAAAATTTAAATCGATCAGCTCTCAAACTGGTATCTTGGGTTTTGACACAAAGTCAAATAGAACTGAAATCTATCACGATGCAAAAAATGAATGCCAAAGTAAGAAAAAATTGTTTTCTGAAATTTTTTTAATAAAGCTTTTTTCAAAAGGCTTTATCAATGTTAGGCCAGAATCTTCGAGAACAAAGTGGCCGATTGAAACCTAGTTTTATATTCGAAATTGAATATCCGCAAACTAGACATAAAACACAAGTATTTAATGATCTGTGCGCTGAAAACGGATCGTTTTATGCATTCCATGGTTCAGCAATCGAAAATTTTCATTCGATTTTGCATCACGGTTTAGTTTACAATTTAAACAAACGTAGCCTATTCGGATTGGGAACTTATCTTAGCTCAAAGCTCGAGGTGGCAATCTTATTTAGCCCGTTTGGGCCAAACCCTTACAAGGGTTCTCGTTTAGGTCACAAATTGAGCTGTGTGGCTGTTTGCGAAGTGATTGACCATCCAAATGTTCAAGCCAAAAGTTAGTACAATTGTTTTTTTTTCGTAAACTGAACTTTAAAATTTAGAAAAACATGATACTTATTATGTTGTTTCGAATGACGAACTAATTCGAGTGGCATATCTGTTAATCTATTCTGCCAATTCTTCGACAAATAATCTTCATCATCTTAATGTTTCATCGATACCTTTTGGGTAAATAACAAATTTCATCAATAAAGTTGAAATATTTGATTTTGTTTTTTTTTCATTTTTAGAAAGCCAAATAAAGTTGAAACATCGGCGACATCAAATTTTGTTTTCTTAATGATTTTGTTGATGTTTGTTTTGATTGGCTTTTTTATGACAAAATCACCAGAAATTTAATCAAATTCCTGAAGATTTTTTTTTAAATATTCACTGTTTTTATAAAATTGAAACAAAAAAAACTGAAAAAAACTGTGATTTACGTTTGTTTGAAGCCAAATTACCGTATTAAAGTTTTTCATTTTAAAAATTTAATTCATTTAAAAATAAATGCTTAGTTTTTTTTTCATTTCTTTTGAATTTGATAAAGAATTTCGGTTTAAAGACATTTTATTTTTCTCAAACAAAAGAAATCTCGATTTTCTGATTAAATCAAAATCTTATTCATTTTCTAAGGCTTTGATTTTCTCCATTAATATCAAAGTCATAAAGCAAGTTTTACACTGTCGTGTAATCTCCGATAGCTCAGATTATGTTCCCTGAGATCGATGTGCTGTTTTGTTCGTTGCTGAACGTTGGCGAAGTCGGTTCAACATAAAACTAGAGTTATCCATCTGGTTTGTGTTGAAAACGAGAAAAAATTTTTTCACACTGAAAAACTTTTTTATGATTCTCAATGTCCACGAAAAAATTTTTAATGATTACTTTGTCACCGATGTATCCAATATTGCTAGTTTAAAAATATTTTCAAAAGGAATTGTCTTTTATTTTATAGAAATTATTTTTTTTAATGCATAACTAATTTCTTATTCAAAACTAACGCCAAAACATTCAAAAGCTTGACTGATAGTTTGAACTGTTTTTAGGTCAGATTGTTTTTTTTAATGAAAAGAAATATCGGATTTTAGAATGTAAAATTGTTCTCTATTTTTTGAAATTTGATTGACAGAATTATGGCGCGTTTTTTAAACTTTCAAAAAATATATTCAAAAATTTTTATTTTGAAAACTTCATCAGCGTTCAAATTTTTATTTTGAACTTTTTAAGAATTTTGAATTGTCAATCGGTTTAAAGACCAACCAAACTTTGATCTTCTTCTTGTCCCTGTTTGTAACTGTAAAATCTCTACATTGTTTATGAAAGGGACAAAAAAAATACAAGTATATAAGTATGGCTTCCTAAGTTGCTTTGAGTGTTAAATAGAATTTGTCTAATTTTTTTTCATTTTGAAATCATTTGATGATTTTCAAACAAACATGGCCATTCAAAAGTATTTTAAACAAAATAATTTGTTGAACGATATCAGTGAATTAGAATCCTTATTTAACTCATCGATCCATCAACATAATTTCACCAACATTTCCTGGCTTGAAATCCAATTGAATTCTATCATTAGAATTAACAATGATTTTTCAAATTTGTTAATTAAATTTACTTGTGAAAATTGGCTTAAATTAGATTATGAATGGATACAAGAGCTACTTCAAATCAAATATCGTATAGAAATTCTTTTGCTAAAAATTCAAACATTTATTCTTAAAGAAAACTCTGAATATTTTAACGATTGGTCATTGACTAAAATTTTGCCATTCAACAAACTTCCAAATAGTGTTTTGAATCAGCAAGCTGGTGATGATGATAATGCTCAGAAACTCAACCCTTTAACATCATCTTCATCATCATCATTAAAAGCTCCTCTCAATCCAACCATTTGTGAAAATGTTCCGGTGATTTATTCAAATCAATTTTAAATATTTTTAATTTTCATTTGATAGATTCAAAACTCTTTATCAAAGAATGGTGAAATGAGTAAAAGCCAATCATCTTTGTCTAGCAATGGAACTGTCATGACGGCCAATTCTCAACTCTCAAACACTGTTATTAACTCAATGTTGAAGAATAATAAAAATCAATTGGTTTTAATTAATCGATCTCAATTGATCTACTCGGGGCAAAGCGATCTGGAAAAGTTGATAGAAAATGTTATGAAAATTTTTAACGAATTGACCGTTGAAAATCAATTTAAAAAATCTATCGAATTTAAAGCTCTCGATATCGATAGTCGAGAAAAATTGATTTCGATTGTTGATGTCATTTTTTGTTATATCACTAAAGATTTCATCTCTGATTCAATGATATCGCTGTACGTTAAATTTTGTGAAAAGCTTTTTGATTTTAAATTGATCCTAAACAAATCTCATGGGGAAGAATCAATAGAGTTTCAAGAAATCTTTTTAAATAAATGCCACCAAGAGATTTTGTTACTCGATTCGGAAAATATAAATCAGTCAAAAAAATCCCATTTCATCTGTATCATAAAGGTGGTAGTTGAATTGTTTAATTTGGAAATAATTGAGCAGAAACAAATTCTTGATTATTTGGAATTTTTCATCTCCAATCCGATAAACAATTTCAAGTGTGAATGTTTCTATTTGCTTTTTAATGGCATTGGTTTGAATAAAATGAAAAATGAAAATGCTTTTTTCTCTTGTTTCTCATCTTCAACATCGAACCATAATTCTCGAATGGAAAAAATTTTCGCAAAAATTGAAAAAGAATTGCTTTCTAATGAGAATCAATTATCATTGATTTCTGTTCAGAAGAAACGAATGATGAGAGAATTGTCACTTTGGTATCTCAATAACAAGGAAGAAATTCATTAGAAACTGTAAATTATTTGTACAAATATGTCAATAGATAAAGATAGGAAGGATGTCTTAGCTTTGCTTTTTTTTGTTAAAATATGACCGGATTATTATTAAATTTAATTTGTGTTTGTCTGACATTTTCTAAATATATACCAAGGTTAATACTTTTGAAACTTTCGAACTTTTCACTAAAATCATTATTTACCTTCACTATTGTAACTGGTTTAGAATGTCTCAATGGAGTTTTTTGTTTGTTTGAAATGAACGCAATTAGTTAGATCGATTAGTTTCTTCATCGCTTATTCAAACCAATTTTCGAATTTGATAAAATAAATTTTGTTTTTGTGAGTCACACAAAAATTTTTTCTATCACTTTTTCTAAACGAAATCGCCATAGTAGATTAATAATTGAATTATTCCTAGAATGATTGTTTTGACATCCACGAAACAACCAACTGATAAAAATACCGTAAAAAGCACCGATTCTACGATGTTGGATGTATTCCATGAAATGGCAAAAAAAAAAGTTTGTCTAATGCGCATATACTAATCTAGCTTTGAAAAAATCACTTCAAGCAAGATCGACGATGTAATAAGCGCCCAACCCTCGCATTCTAATGATACCAACTGACATGCCGCTTCAATTCCAAAGATTTCCAATTTGATTGGTTTTTTCAATCACGATAAACAAAGCACAGGGCCAATCTTTAGAATTGTGTAGTTCAGATCTAACCACGGATTGTTATTGATATAAGGATGACTTTATTTTGGAGGTAAGCGAAATTTATTCATATTGAAAATTTAAAAATTTTTTATTTCTTAGAGACGAATCAGAGATGAAATCACTCATGAAAATTTTGAAAAGTTTCTTATCAACTTTGTTTTTTTCTAATCGATTCTCAAAAAATATGGAAGACAGTGTTCGATTCATTGTCTCGGCTCTCGTCAGACAACAATAAAATTGTTATACAATAATAGTTTTATCATAACAATCTAAATTTTTAATCTAATCATTCACAAAATTTTTTCGTTTTATTGTCAAACATTTAAAAATTATAAAATAATTGTAGACATTTATTTTTAATTTAAAATTCTAGAAAATTTAATAAAAATAGTAATTTATTTGGAAATAGTAATTTTATAGTAATATTTTTTCAATTAAAAAGTTATAGGCAGTTATATAATTTAGGCACCAATTCAAAAACCTCATCGTCAACTTTAAGCTTTTGATTCACAACGACAAAACTTCAACCTGCAGAGGAAGTAGCATAATTGATCTCACAATCTCAAATCCAGACGCTTACCAAATGATTATAAAATAGAGAACAGCTCAAATGTCCACTATATCAGATCATGTTGCAATACTGTTCAATCTAAACTTCACTCAACACACTCTCGCTGAAATCCGCAATCACTTTTTATGGAAATTCTCTGAAATGAACGTTGACTGGTTAAAACTTGTTAACTCACACACTGTATTGAATGCAAATTGTGTGAATTGAATGGACGGTGCAGAAATTTTACCAGTTTAAAACCGATCGGGTGTTACTTGATTGCAAGAGCTTCTTTAAGAACTAAATTAGTTAGTTTATTTTAAACAGGAGATCGACATTATCTGCAACTGATGAAAATGTTCGAAAAAAGATTCAGAATGACAAAGTTCTTGCAAAATTTTTTAATTTAATTTATATTTGTACGAAAAAAGTCTGCAGTATTGTAAAATATTGTAACTTATTAAACTGAATTCTAAACTAAAGTTATCAATTGGAGAAAAACCTGAATTCTCTAGTTTGAACTTGTTAATAATTAAGATAGAAAACACGTAACATTTTTTATGAAGGCTTTTTTTCTACTTTCTTCTTGACAGGAAGTTTCTGTGAAGATTTTCAAGTTCCTTTTCTTTGTTCACACATACAAACACACACAAAAATCTTTTCTATCACGTTTTCTTAATGAATTCTCCACAGTTGATCATTTCCTAAACATGATTGTTTTTCATCGACGAAACAACCAACTGATGGAAAAACCGGAAAAGCACCTATGCTATGATGCTCTTCAATATCCATTAATAAAACTAAATCTACTTTTGTTAATGCTATATCAAAATGACTGATTTCAACGACTTGAATTTGGAGAAAATGGAGGTAGATGACGACGAATGGGTGAAAGAGGAAAACATTGATGAAGAACTTTCAAAGTATCTTGAAGAATAATGATCGTATGGAAGGGTTAAGTAATGTTGACTACTCACTGAATTCTCCACTATTGGTTGATGAAATTGAAAACTTTTCATTGTTTCACTCTGGAAAAAATTTCAGAGAAGCTTGGGACCTAAAAATCTGGACTATTGTCAGCAAAAACATCACTCAGTATAGATCCAAAAGAGAGTTGATGAAATCTAACTACTTACACAAATGGTGGGCTAGTTGGTGTTTGAATTTTGAACCAAACAATATCGCTATTGATTCTCTGTTGAAAGAGACAAATGATCAAGCAAAGATGACATTCGAAATCCCTCGAGCAATTTTCAAGAAATGGCTGAATATTGAGTTGACATTCAAAGAAATTGACAGTGTAGATTATTCGATTGGGAAGTGGGCCGCGTTGTTTTTTGACTTGCATCTAGTTGTTCTAATCTTGAATTCCCGATCTGATAAAGAAACATCAAACTTGACCTCTTTGTTTCCTGAACGAATAAATACACCACAAGAAAACTTGATAATCTTCCATTCATTCAACTTCGGGAAATTATTGATACAAGGTGGCTTCATTTGCTTTGTTGACGATGATGAAATAGAAATTTTGTTTTAATGATGAAAGATATGACCATGGCTAGATTCCAAGTTCTATTTTCTATGTCTTAAAGATATGATGAAAAATTCGAGAAAGATGATTGAAAATTTATGAACCAAATTTATAAAATCGGAGATAAAATTCTGGCGGACGTAGAGAATGTTGGTTAAGATTTGTTGAAATTTGTTGAACCTATTTGCAACATGAGAATTGCTCAACTGGCGCACCGTTTTCAACCCAAAACCCTCAATGCAACGGGTAAAAATTAAAAATTGAATAAACTGAATATGAGCATCCAAGGAGCCAAGGAAAACATCATTAGCATTACCGGAAAACTCAAGGCTTTTGAAGAAAAACTGAAACTGTGGTTGCGAAAATCTAAAAATTTGCAATTTGACTTTCTTCTAACTGTCAATACATCAACAATTAAACATAAAATATCAAAAGAAATTCAAACTACATTTGAAAATCTGTCCTCTTCATTCGTCAAATATTTTCCATCTCTGAATTCGAAAAAAGACGAATGGGTGGTCAACCTCTTTATAGGTTGCACGGACAGTTCATTCTCAATAAAAGAAGAAGAGGATTTTATCAACCTGAAGAATGATTTGGTGCACAAAGCTTCTTTCGCAGAACTCGAGTTATCAACGTTTTGGATCTCTCGTCAAAATCAATATCCAGAATTGAGCATGAAGCTCTTCGAAGTTTGTTACCATTTGGCTTCTCTTATTTCTGCGAAATTGCATTTTCTTCATTGACTGAAATTAAATCTAAAAAACGTGAGCGACTTTAGATGATTGATGGAGAGATGCGAGTGTGTTTGTCCAACTTTGAACCAAATTTGTTCCCAGAAACAAGCCCATCCATCACATTAAGCTTAAAATAAAAATATGTTCCTTTCTAATGTACCAAATATTAATTAATTTACCTATTTGTAAAACAAATTTTTTTAATTATTTTTAAATATACGTTTTCTTCAGAAAATTTATTTAGCTTAGTGTGCCGCGGAAAAAAAATTCCTCAGTTAGCTTGCCGCAGACTAAAAAAGTTTGCGAGACACTGGGTTAAATGAAAGAACGAATCAAGAATTGATGAAAAGATTAAGATGTAAAATCAACGACAACATGATAAGAGTGAAAACTTGGACGAAACTGTTATTGAGTACAATTATAAACCGCATGAAGTAACCGGGTTTTTACCTGCTTATCTACTGTATGGCATCCCGTCTTACTCCACCATGGCAACAGATGAAGAAATCAACATTGAAAGAGCTAGAGAAATCGCAGTGCAACGATCAGTAGAGTACCATCTTAAAAACAAAATAATTTATGACAAGAGACACCAACCGCCAACATTCCAACCTGGAGATCAAGTGTTAATCGAAATCGCTTGGCATCCTAATAACGGTAAACTCAAACCGGTCATGGAGGGATCGTATAAAATTATCAAAAAGCTGTCAGACGTCAACTATGAAATTGATCGGCCAAACTAACCAACTAGACGCAACACAGAGGTGGTCCATTCTAATAAGCTCCGCATCTACCATCCACCAAATCAGTTCAATGATCCTCATGAGGGACAGATACGAATCAAACTCAAATCGCTTTGAGTATTAGCGTTTGTTCTTCCTGAGGATGTTGTATTTAATGAATTAGATAGATAGTTTCCTGACAAAAAACAATTCAATGAGCTCTTGTTTTATTTTGAATCAACCTAAATTTCAGGCTGCGAAGACTTTTATTAGCGAGAATCCGAGAACTATAAACTAATGTGAGAGGTTTCACAGCACCTTGGAATGGCCAAAAAGAGGCTTGCCCCATGCGCATATACTAATTTGATTATGAAAAAATCTGTGTATTTTATCAGACAAGGAAACAACAGAAAATGTTCTATCTACAATCATTATTTTATTGACCGCTTGATTAACGTTGGTCAACCAATGTTATTCAAAAATAATATAAGCCAAGAACGATTGTCGGGACTAGTGTCAGGAGTCCAGAAGTCAAAGAAGTGGTTCAAAAACTTGGCTTTGAACATTCATCAAATAAAAATTTTTCAAAAATTGCTTCATTTTGGTCTTAATAGAAATGAATAATGAATTTATTTTGGAGGTAAGCGAAATTTATTCATATTAAAAATTTGAAAATTTTTTATTTCTCAGAGACAAAGATGAAATTACTCATGAAAATTTTGTAAAGTTTCTTATCAACTTTGTTTTTTCTAATCGATTCTCAAAAAATATGGAAGACGGTGTTCGATTTATTGTCTCGGCTCTCGTCAGACAACAATAAAGTTGTTATACAATAATAGTTTTATCATAATCTAAATTTTTAATAATTTAAAAAATTTTTTCTTTTTATTGTCAAACATTTAAAATTTATAAAATAATAGTACAGACATTTATTTTACTTTAAAAATTCTAGAAAATCAAATAAAAATAATAGTAATTTATTTAGAAATAGTAATTTTAAAATAATATTTAGGTTTTTCAATTAAAATATTTAAATAGTTTTCTTTTCGGTTTTTATTGTAGAAGGTATGTGCTGCGTCCATTCTTCAATTCTTTCAATGACTTGGATGTGTGCTTTCTTGTCTTATAATTTTTGTTTTCAGCTATTCTATGAAATTCATTAATCAAAGATGTTTGAAATAAACACACAAAATTTCAAAATTGTTAATAAATAAATTTTTTTTAATGAGAAATCTTGTTGTTATCAGCAGTGTTGTGGCTGCTGGTGGATTGTTGTTCGATTTTATTTGATACTGTTGGTTGACCGCTAGATCGTTTTTTAGAAAACCCGGAAAAACCAGCATGATCTAATTCATCAAAGTTGAGACGTTTGGCAAAATTAGAAAAACCGGCACGATCGATTTCATCAAAATCCACGCCGGTTCGTTTGGCAAATCCAGAAAAACCGGCCCGATCAATTTCATCGAAATCAGATAATCGTTTGGCAAAACCACTGAAACCAGTTCGATCAATCTCATCGAAATCGTTTAATCGTTTTGATAGACTTGAAAAACCTGATCGATCAATCTCATCAAAATCGACACGTCTTTTTTTAGCAAACCCAGTGAAACCAGATCGGTCTATTTCATCGAAATTCATGCCTCGTTTGAATGGTCCTCCAAATGAAAGCCCGGTCATCGGATCAAGACTTTATATTCGAAAAACAATTAGAAATCAAACAATAAATCAAACTTAATTGTTATTTACTTTCGTTTAGCATAACCAATCGAGTATCCGCTCATCGTGTCTAATGAAGTTCGCTTTGGTTTTGGATTAATCATTCTTGTTTCATATGCAATCGATGGGAACATTTGATGCAATTTGTTAGCCATCTGACCCAAACTATAATAATTTAAAATTCTATAAAGAATAATAAAAAATATATCACTATATTTTTCAAAAAAACAAATATACTTGATGAATTGTCGTGCCGGTAGTTTACGCGCCGGATTCAAATCAACTTTGTAATCTACAAATAGAATAATTATTAGTCCAATTAAATAATAATGATTGTCACAAAAAAACTCACACGACTTGATTTGTTCAATAATCCTACTCAATTGACCATTCATCAAACGATCAAACACAGTCACAAATTGTCCACCATTCAAACGATCCAAAATATCGACATCAGATAACAATGATGACGAGAACATTGGAGTTGAATAATGGAAAATCGATGATGGTAAGTTTTTTCCTGTCACATAATTGGAATTCTAAATACAGAAAAAGAGAAAAAATTTACAATTTTGATGAGTTTTTCATTCAACAAAATAAGAGGATCAATGAATCGTGTTTGAGCAATATTATCAATCAGTTCTAGAAGTTTTAAAACCAATTAGTAATTGAGCTAGAGAAAAAAGCTTTTTTCCTTTGGTTTAGGTTTTTATTTGTAAAATTTTATCATCAAACCAGCATTTAAAACAACAAGGCAAAACTCTCAACAACAAAGAAATTACTATTCAAATATAATTCTGTTTAACCAATTGGGTATACTTGAACAAATAAAAAGAAGACATATACACACTATATTTCATAATCCTTGTTTAATGAAGAGGATTATCATCGTTGAATAAAACAAAATAATTGCCCGCTTCTGTCTTGGATTCAATGTGAGAGAATTTGTTTTTTTTTTTTTTTAGAAGAAAAGTTGCAATTTTGTTGAAAAAAAAACTTTGAATTTTATTTAAATCTTTAGAATTTTTTGCGAAAAATTTTGAAGAACCGTTATAATAAAAAAATTGAAATTCTCTTGCACAAAAAAAAACGCGTACTTGTGTGTGAATTCGATCCGATTCGAAAAAAATGCACACATTTAATAATTCATGTACTTTCAGTTTACTTTTGAAAATTTTCTCAAGAATATCACGCCAAAACACCATACAATAGATTTTTTTCAAAAAAAAAAGGCTTAAGACTCTTGAAAAGTTTTTGAATCGAGAATCGTGCTTTTTTCAAACATTCGTTCAAGATTCACATTTAAAACTTCAGAAAAAAAAAATAGTGAAACTATAAGAAAAACACTAATGAAATTTTAATATTATCTCAAATAAACGACAGAGGTCTAACACTGCTCCAGCTTTTTATATCGGAAATTTTCAACAAAGGGTTTTTTCGACGAGGTGTTAACCCAACGGCCAACTTTCCATCACTTTATCCTGGCTTGAGACTGGTGGTGACTAGTGTTTTGAAATCACACCTTACCGCGGATGTAGCTCAATTCCTTCGCTAAAATTAGCTTCAATCTCAAAGCCTTACTCTTGATCTCATAAAAAATTCTAAAAATTTTCAGAGTTTCGAAAGCAGGACTAGCTAAACAACAACTAGCTAAAACAAGACTGCGCCATAGACTCTTTACCTATTATTAATCAAAAACTGAATCCTTTAAATATTCATTGTGTCTCATCAACCAAGATTGAGATAAAAGTGAAAAAAACTTTTATTTAAAGTTAATCTTGAAATTAATTTTTAAAATTAATTACTAAAGAGAAAAACCGAAAAAAAATCGATTTATCCGATTTTCAATACCAACCAAAAGAATTAAGAGACATTCTTATGCTGTTAAGTTCAGTCCAAATGAAGAAATTTGAAATTCAAATCATTCTCATAAGGCATTGGGGAGAAAAACTTTTTTTATCAGAGAATTTTATTCATTTTTTTTTTTTTATTCAAACAAAATCTCAAAGGAGTTTGTTTCGTCTTTTTTTTGTTTTCTATTTTCTCATGATGATGAGATAATATAATATAGAAAAAGTTTCTTCACTAGTACGTCACACAAAAAAAATACGAATTAAATTTGAAAGATTTTTTTCCAGATCGAAAACAGTTTTGATTTTTAAAAGTGTTAAATTTTTTAAATTCTTTTTCTAAAATTTTGAATGAAATTTTTTGTGTATAAAAAATGGTTTTTCTTTTTGAAGCTAAATATTTTTAGTATTTTTCGGGTTTTAGCTAAAATATAAAAAAACTTTTTCTCGGACATTATTACAGTTATGCAAATGAAAAAAAAAAAAAAAGTATCACGGTTTTTCGAGGATTCTTCAAATGCTTTCGGCCAAAACATCTAGGAAAGAATTGTTTCACAAATTTCAATTCTTAGGTTGTATGCGCGTCACATGTATTTATCCAAATGAAATTTTGTTCAATTCTATTTGAATTTAAATGACAAATACGAGTGTACAAACAACAACAGCAACTAATATAATTCAATTCGAGGAAAAAAACTTGTGTAATTCAAAAATATGCAGAAGAAAAGCAGTCAACTTTTAAAATAAACAATTTCAATTTTGATAGTTTTTTTTGAAATCGAAAATTGAATGAGAAAAGTTTTAAACTTTTTTGTAGAACAACAAAAAACTTGAAACATCGATCAAGAAATGCTTGTTTGTTTTTTCATAATTTTGTTGATAAATTTGAAAAAAAAAGTTTCACTTACCATCAAATCATCTTTTTGGAAAACGTCAACCTCTTTGGTCATCACCAACAATGGACTATTGATCAATAAAAACCCGAAAGCCAACAACAAGGCAACATTTATTCGATGGTTTTGGTGGTGATGGATCAAACCAGAAAACAATGTATTTGCAGTTGAGGTCAACAAAGATGTTGACCATGGTTGAGAATTACTTTGAATAAATTTTGATTTTTCTTCAATCATCATCTTTTTTTTATCATTCAATTTTTTTATTGTTTCGAATGTTTGAAGATCTTCAACAAAAATATATTCAGTTCGTTCAATTCAATTTTGAAAGACTTAAGTTTTTTTTAAAATAAATCTGCGGTGTGAGAGAACAAACTGGAAAGATTCTTATATTCCAGAAATGAAAATGAATCAGCTTTTTATAATTCGGTGCAACGAATTCTCCAATAAAAAGAGAGAACTGAATAAGAAATTCAACAGATTTGGAGGTTGTGCGCCAGCGCTTTAAAAAAAGGACGCCCGATTTACGTGTGCTAAACACAATTCAGTTTACATTTTATTTTTTTTATATTTTTTTCGCTTTATAAAAGTTCGATATATTAAATATAAACCTTACTGATGATCTCTTCTGATTAAAAAGATGATCATCGTGCAAAAAGATTCAATTGGTTATGTTGATACTGATAACAATGTGATACTTAACGGTTTGATTGTAGATTAGCTAATTAAATGAGATTAAAGGTTAAATCAATTGAAAAAATTACTTAATCCGAGTTTAAAACATCTAGTATCTTATTTATTTACGAATGATAATGAAACTGCAATTTTCTCAGTTTACTAATAAAACAAAGTATGCGTATAAAAAAAAAAAAACTCAACGGAAACTCATAATCATCTTCATCACTCGATTCTGTGAGTCAAAAACAAAATTTATCACTAAAAGTAATTCTGAAATTAGAATGACTAAAGATTATAAAAAAAGAAATTAAAGGTAATAAAATACAGAAAAAAGATAGAAACATACCTGTGATTTTTGCACGTTTCAAATTATTTTGATAAGGTAATAGCCGGAAAAAAAATCCTAAACATGTTGGAGTATTTCATTCGAACCAATCCAAGCATCAATAAGTTGATTCTCTCTAAATTATGATTTGTTGTTGAAAATTTCAACATATAAAAACACATTATCACGATGCAGAAACGTGAAATATCAATGGTTTCAAAACTATACAACTTTCGTTTGATTTGGTTTAATTTTTTTTTAAAATGAAAAACAAACTAACTTCAATTTTTCATCTTGTAAAACAGAAAACCCATAAAAAATGAAAAGAAATCAAATTCAAAATTCAGATTCTGATGGAACCTGGATTTTTGGTTATGGCAATAAAAAAAACAATCTATTTGAAAAAAAAATTGTCAGTAAACAATGTTAATAATTACAACAAACAAACCAACCAACGACGATGACATTGATTGTACCAAAAAAATCTTGCAATGTTTAACGTTCCAGATGTTTCCGACAAAAAGTTCAAATTTCAAGCGTTGGCGTTGTATCTCATAAATCAATCAATTCAAAATTCTATTGTTTTGCTTGAAACACTAAACTTTTTTTTTGTGCTGAAACCTGTTTTTTTACCTGTCAATCCAGAATGAATTGGTTTTTAATAATAAAATTGAATTTATTTGACTTTTCTTTTGGCGCGATCATCCATCATCATCATCATCAATAATTATAAAAAAATAATCCATGATTTTTTAGCGTGAGAAAACTTTGTCCTTTTGATTTTCCTCAAAACCTTTGGGTCAATTTTTTTCAAAGAGTTTATAAAGGTTTTCTATATAAATCAAAATGAATTGTTTTTGTCATTTAAAAAAACAATCGTTTTCAAAAAGCTTACAGTTTGAGCATTACATCATTTGGGTTTATATTGATTGAAATCAGTTTGAGATTGTACCGAAACATTCTTTATGAAGGCTTCATGGAAAGCATCATTCGTGAAAAAACTCGTTTGTTTATTATTGTTAATTATTCTCATTTAATTTTTAAATTGACTGATATTTTCTTTTTTTAGAATTAAAAATGAATGAAGTTTTACTCAAGTTTCAAATAGAATAATATTTTTAATTTTTTCTTTCTAAAAATAAATCTATTTTTTTAACGTTTCTCTTTGAAAGTTTGTTGTTCGAGTGTTTTTTTTTTTTTTTTAAATGAACTTTTTTATGAATAGTTTTCCGTTGTTTGATTGATTGAAAGCATTCCTACAATTTTTAAATTTGTTAACCTCTTCGAAAAGTAAAATTTGTTTTTTTTTGTTCAATTTTATGGTGCAAATTTTTTCCTAATTTTAGCCACAAAGAATTTTAATTTTCTGCTTTCCATTTTATTTCAATACTTAATATAAGCTTTCATTCCTAACAGTAATGGCGTGTATCTGGTGAGAATTGAATTTCGGTTGAAAGAATGTGAAATAAATTCTTATGCAATCAATTTATGCATATTGGTTATTTAAAAAAAAACAAAAAGTTGTATACTTGATTTAAAAAACTATTCCTTTTATTTGATGGCAGAGATCGGAAAAGAGTTTCTATAATTCGAAATATTAGTTACTTGAATCAACGTAAAAAAAAATTTTTGAATAAACAAATCTATTAATTTTTTTGTACAGTTTTTTTCTTATTGTTTATTTCACTGAAAATTTTAATAATTTTAAAATCAAAAAATATTTAGCATGAAAAATTTCTTTTTTTTGAATGGAATAGAACTCACAATATAAAGGTTCAAATTTTTTTGTTGAGTTTTATATTTTAATAAAAAAAAAAAGATCTGGAAAATTTTTTTGTTGTTGAGTGGCAAGGTATTTGACAGCAAGAATATTAAGAAATATATTCAATAGAACGATGTAACAGAATCAAACAATAAGATTTCTGGAGAAAACTTTTATTTGACGTTGTTACAAAATGAAGAAAGAAAAGGCAGGGAAAAAAACGGATGTAAATTTTTTATTTTTTTTATATCTTATTTATTAAGCAATTTTTCACATTATATTTTTTCATTTTCGCTTTCATTTTTGTCATTTCTAAATTTTAATGAAAAATGAAATGGCAAAAATTTGCGCTATAATGCAAAAAATCCATGATATATAAATGAGATAATAATTAATTGGATTTATTTATTTATTAAAATTGAATAAGAAATAATTTCTTTTTTTTAGTGTAACATGGAAAGTCTTTGATTGTTTCTTTCTTATTTTTTTTCTTGTTTTTTCGTGTTAAATTATTTGGTAAGAAAAACAACAGTTGTTGAATTCAATGTTTTTTAAATATTAATTTGTAATTAAAATTAAAGATGTTGGGCCTTTTTGAGCTCTTGAAAAAAATTTTGGTTTCGTGCCCAAAACTTGAAGTAGTAGAGTTTTTTTTCGTTTCCTATTCAAAAAAAAATTGAAACTGATGTTTTTTTCCCAAAATAATGAGAAAAGCTCAATGAAACTAATACCCAACTATGCAATTTGTGAAATCATAAAAAAATAATTGGTTTTCAAGAGATTTGAAATGAACTTTTCAAAGACTAAGTGAATATTTCAAGTTTTTTTTCAAATTCGATAAAAATTTTATTATCTGATCATATTGCTTTCAAAAAAAGGAGGATTTAATGGTATTATGATTATAGTTGCTTTGGGATAAAACAGAACAAGAAACTACAAATGTGCAGGATACGGTTGATTTCCAGGCTTGTATTGTACTGCTTTTGTTTCGAATGTGAGTATTAATTTTGAATATTTTGAATATTCTGGTTGCATTCTTTCAAATTTTTTTCACACTGATTTTTCTTTCTGATTGAAGGAAGGAAAAAAACAACCAGAGATTATTCATCATTTCCAATATAAAATTTTTTTCTCCACAAAATACAACAAACTAGCATGCGCATAATTTCAAAAAACATCCCAATAGTTTGTTTGAACTAATAAGATTCGAACCTATTAGAATTTTGGAGTAAAAAATTTCCTAAATGAAAAAAAAAATATTGACCAAATTGTTTCAAAATCAATTTATAAGAAGAAGAAAGAAAAATTCAAATATTTACCGAAAGCTTATCGATTATTGCCATCATTTGTTTGATGTTACAATATTGAAATTAGTTTGATATTCATTTTTTTGTGTTTCAAATATTTCCTTTCATGAAAGAAATAAGTTTAATTTGGAATATTCCAATAGTTGAGCGGATTAAGGAAAGAGACAAACAAACAAATAATTCTCATTGAAATTTTCTAGAAATTATAAACATTTTTTTTCTGATAAACAAATTTTTATTCTTGGAAAAAAAACAATTAATTTTGATAAATTTTCAATGCCAAAGTTTTTTTTTCTGAGTCCATTTTCAAAACTCTCTAGGTTTCAGGTGAGAATGTGTGTTCAATTGAGATAAGAAAAAATAGAATATAAAAGTTACAGAAATTAATTAATTGAAAAAAAAATCAAATGAATAATTTATCTTATTTTGTGTTTTATTATATTACACGGTAGTAATTTAATTTCAAACTTTTTATCTGATCAAAAAAAAAAAAAAAAAAAAAATAACATGAACTGAACTGAACTTGATTTCAAAACTTTTAAGGAGGCCACCTCCCTCAAAAAAAAAACTTGCATACTTTTTGTTTTTGTGAATTGAGAAGAAAGTTTTTTTTTTCTGAGAAAATTTGAAAATAAAATTGTCAGATTAAAATGTTTGAAAACCAGAAAAAAAATGCAAATCACACAAGTTTGTTGTAATCTAAAATACTAAAATTATTTGGTATGCATGATTTCTTTCAAAGCAGAACATTTTTTGTTCTCATAGTATTATTTCTGTTGTTTTTCCCTCTGTTTGTCATCTAATTTTTGCCGTTTGATCCTGTATTTTTAAGAAATGAAATGTGAAAAAAAATCAAATACTGGCAATAGTGCGAACAAACCAGCCAACAAAAAAAAAAAAAATTTGACACACGTGTTTTGCTTGTTTTGGTCAATCAGAAAATGGAAAAAATGGAGGTTTCAATAAGTTACACAATTGTGTAGTCAGCGGTTGTGAGATTGTTTATTCATTTACTTATAAATGTCTTTGATACCTGTAGCCATCAAATTGTATAATAATAATTGTATTATAATCAAGCTCATCAATGTGTGACATGACGTAATGTATCGCATTCGTGTGTAACCTTCAACACTAAATTACACTAGCAAGTCAGTATGAATGATCTCACATCATTATGTTATATTTTGTGTTTAAGAGACCGTTTGGCGTTCCATTATCTGTGAACTATGATCATACACTAAATAAAAATAGTATGAGAGTTTTTTTTTTTGTCAACCAGAACCGTGTTAATTTTCTGCTGTTTTTTGATGCGGAAACAAACTTGATAATTTGAATGACCGAAGGTCAAGTGTTAACTTGTTTTTGATGAATGACATAAAATTTTAAAACATGGTTCAATCAATCAATGAAAAATGACTTGCTTGACACTAAACGAATTGACTGAAAATCTTTTTTTTTTTGTCATTTTTATTGAAATGGTTGATTGAGAAAAGCAGTCGAAAAATGTCAGTCGGCTTTAAAGCATTTATTCCAATCGTTTTTATACTTTGAAATCAACTTTGACCTGAAAAAAAAACAAATCCAAATTGGCAAAATTTTTTGAAACATTTTTTCTATTTCTACCACAATAAAAAAAGTAAATTTCTACTAATTAAAGGTAAGAAACACTTGAAGAAACAATGAAGTTTTTCCCATATTAAACCATAGATACCACTCAATCACTTTTCTTCTTCAAAATTTAGATTTCATAATATCTTCATGAGAAGAAGAAAAAAAAAACTCAAGGAAGTCGTTAATGTTAGCCATCCATTTTTAGCAGCAGTTCCTTCATTTATTCATTCATTCCTTAATTTTAATGAAATTGTGGTAATTATCATTCAGGTAATTAGTAAAAATACTTATCAAATGAAATATTACTATTTATCAAATAAATAATTCAAAAAAAAAAGATTGCGACTGATAATAGAAGAAAACACTAATTACTTGACGAATTTTTTCCATTTGTTTGTTTGTTTTTGTTTTGGATGGGAGCCCGGAAAAAAACGAAAATGCCAAGAAAATTGTCGATCTTTTATCATGTTTGATCAGTGAATATTGTAAATTTATTTCTGGTATAAAGGGGTTTCCATGCTCAAATTTTGGTAGTAGATTTCAAATTTTTTCCCAAGAAAAAAAAAACCAAAGTTAATTGTAATTGCGTCGTTTTGATTTATATTTATATAAATATATGAAAAATTTAAAAGACTTGTCTCTTATATTTGTTGTTCTTTTAATTATATAATAATGACAATAATCGAACTGAAAAACGAACTACTGTCTGTTTTAAGAAGATATATTATTTACATGCCATACATGTACACACATGCAGAGATAGATAGATAGGTTTGGATACGAAAATTGAAATATAAAACGTTCAATTATACAACAGAAAACTTATTATTATTATTTTTGTTGTAATAGAATAAATAATGTATTTACCTGGATCATTATTTTTTTTTAAACTGTTCATTTTTTTTTGTTTCAATGCTTGTCAAAAATTTTTTCACACATTTTTCTTTATCATCAATGTATATATTCCAGTATATCGTTGGATTGACGCTATTTTGTTGTGTTCGTTTATGTGAAACGGTATTTATTATTAAAGACAATACACATTACAACATTACACAACTCGATGACAATCTCCACTGTTTGTTAAGCTAGATTTTTTTTTTAAAGTGAAAAGCGCCACAAATTTTGAACAAGAAAGTTGAGAGAAAAATCTCAATCGCAAACCTTTTTTTCTAAAAGCATTAACTAAATCAAGTTGATCATTCCAAAAGAAGTTGTTTTTTTTAAAATTTATTTTCGTATAAAAGCTTCAATTTAGAGTTGGAAAATTTTCCATTTCCAAACAGTTATCAAAAAAAGTTATTTTTCTGTTTTTTCTTTTTCAGCATACCGAAAAATTTTCAACAAGCTACTACAAACAAATTGAATCGATTATTCTATCGATTATTTAATAACAACAACAAAAAAATAAATTAAAAATGACTTCTTCAAAATTATCGATTTTGGCCGTTTGCCTTGTTGCGACATGTTTAATATTTTCGGTGATGATGATTGGCGAATGTGAAGCCCGTAAAGGTGGTGACATCATAGTTTTGGGAAATCCTGGTGGTTCTTTTCCTGGTTTCATAAGCTCAGGAAGCAAAAGAAAAGGCGACATAATTATTTTGGGCCGCCGTAGACGTCGATCAATAACAGAAGCCGATTTCATTAAACCATCGATCGATTTGTCCAGTAATGGGGGTGTTAATGGGGATGATGATGGGCAAAGTGTTAAATTTTATCAATTAGTTTGAAAAATTTTTTCGGATTTGATTTCATCGTTTTTTTGTTTGATGGTTTCTATCTTTCAATACTCTTATCCCAGTTTTGTTTGATTTTTTGACTTTGATGTTTTTCGAAAAGTTTCGCAGGCGATCATTTTTATTGTTATATTTTTCAGGAATCTCCTGTATAATCTCATTTTTTTTAATTGATTTTTTTTTATCATCAGAAATTAGCAATTTTAATTGACCTCCTCCATTTTTTTCAAAGTTAAAATGAATTTTTTTTTTGTTCATTTTAAATATTTTGATAAATTCAACTTGTTAATAATAATCATAATTTTTTTTGTTATGATTCAATTCAAAAACGAAAAAAATATGATGAAACTATTTTGGATATAATGAGAAAAATATTAAAAACCAAAACACAAGTGTTCCATTGACTAGAATTGCTATTCTTGCACATCTTCTTTTAGAAAACTTTGTTTATGTTTTCTGTTATCCAAATTTGATTTTGCTTTTCATATATTTATAATAATTAAATTAAAAAAACATTTAAAATCTTTTTATTTATTAAAAAAAAAATTGAATTCACAATAAAACATTTAAATAATTATTTTGAAAGATTGGTGGAAAAAAATTCAAGTATTTTCACTGAATTTTTTGGTAGAAATTTTATCTCACATATTTTTTATCTTATCTAAATCCAGTCAATTTAATATTCAAAATAATTGAATTAAAAAATCAGTTCCAAATCGTTTTGTTTATTTATCTAGTTTATTTTTTCATGGAAAATAAAACTTTAAATTTAAAATTAATTTTTAATGAAATTTTTATTACAAAAAACAAAGCAATTGGAAAAAATTGAGCCTCTAAACTTTTAGAGTTTTTTTTTCACAAATTGTACAATTTTGAAGAAAAAAAATTTTTTTTTCAATAGATACGAAGGTATATTCTTTAAATTTTTGTTTAAAAGAATACTGAGCGAAATGTTTTTCCCCGGAAAAGAAAATATTTTTACTTCTTTAGGTACAAATCGTAATATAGTTAAATCATCAATTTAAAAGAAAACAATCCGGAATAACATTCACCGTTTCCGATAATCTTTTCGATGATGCTTTTTCTTATCACTCGACCGATCTTTTCTGTCGCTAGTTCGATCTTTTCTGTCACCAATTTTCTTATCTTTATTCTCTCTTTTTTTTGAACTATATTTATCTTTTTTGTCTCGTTTTTTGTGTTTTTTTCGATCTTTATCTTTATTAGATTTTTTTCCTGTAAGTTTACCTATTAAAAATAGTTTTAAACATGGGATCAACTTAAATAAAAAAAAACTTACCAGAAGTTAACTTTTGTAATTTTTTCAATAAACGTTTTTTTTCTTTAGAACTGAGTGATTCTAAAAAAGCAATTTCGGGATTTTGAGAAACAGCCAACGTCAGCATTTGATTCAATTTATTGTCATTCATTGATTTAGGACCATAATTGCTATATAGAGATTTTTTCAATGCCAAACCTTGTTCTTCTTTCATAGCATCAATCAATTTGTTGGGATCAGTTTTAATTGTAGAATTATTTTCTTTTTTCAATTCTGAACCAGAAGAAACAGAAGGGATAGAAGCCGTATTGTATAAGGGACATTCACGATCCGTATTAACATGACCCCATTTGTGACATTTCAAACAACGAACGTTTCTGACTTGAATCCCAAAAGGCTGATCACGAATATCCATGTTATTTTTGGCAAAACTTTCACGTGGAGCGTTACGTTGCCATTCAAATTTGTATTCGGGTTCAGTGACATCAACTTCTTGACCGATTCCGTCTTTAGATTCTTTTTTGACTCCGGGTGGTGCTTCATACATAAAATTTAAAGATAGTTTATCTTTAGAATCTGAACCAGCCACCAAAAGACGATTGTTGTACATGTCTTGTTCTTTTTCATATTGCAATCGCATATCATCTTCTTTTTTTTTAAGATCGATAGATCGTTGTTCGGCCATCCAAACTCTTTTAATGTTTTCTTTAGAAGCCGGATGAAAAGGCTTTTTGCTCATAAAATTATTGTAACCTTTTCCCATTTTTTTATTGAATTTAAAAAAAAATAAGTTCCACAGGTAAACTAAAAGTATAATAAAATAAATTTGTAATTTGTTGTTTTGATAAAACAGCGAGCAAAGCAAAAACATAAACTAATCACGTGAGGCTAAATATAAACGTTGTTTATGAACGTTTCAGTCGAGTCACTGCCTCAAGGGGGCACGATATAAACATCTTAAAAAAAAGTCCAGAAACCTAAAATTCCAAAATTTTTTTTTCTAGTTTTTCAACCAATTAATTTATTTCTGATTTTTTATAATAAAACCTCAATATGCAATAGATAAAGTTTTGAATTAAAATATATTTTTTTTATAGAAATGTTTTCAGCTGGGAATTTGCAATTGTTCCAGCTAGAAATCTTCTTTGTTTTTTGTCTTGTTTTTTTATTTCTGTGATTTTTTTAGTTCAAATTTTTCTTCTTTGATCTCATGAATCAATAAAATTCTTCAAAGTTTCATGCTTTGTTTATTGCAAAAAAAGACAGCAAATAAAATCATGTATGCAATGTTTAATTATTCGATTTATTTTTTATTAAAATTTTTACAAAAAAAAATTGAAACAAATTATTAGGATAGCTATCCAATATAATTTAATCTAGTCTTTGAATTTTGATGCCAAGAAAACATCAAGAAAATTATATCAATTAGTCAGTCAAAAAACAAACTAAAGTGTTCATTTTACATTTTCTTCTTCATTGTTGTATGAAACAACATTAGCAATCAAACATATACAAATAGATACACAGCACCTGTATCATCATACCTGTAAAAAAAAGAAAAAAAAATCATGATTATGATAAAATATCGTTGAATGCATCATCATTATCACTCTTATTTATTTATTTAGAAAATGATGACGCCCCATCATTTTGTTTAAAAAATAGATTGTTCCAAGAATATTAATTTAATACTTTGAAATTTTATTTAATTTGTTTAAAATAATTGAAAAAGGGAATAAAAACCTTATTCCATAATTGGAATTTTCAAAACAAAACACTTAATCGGTCACTGATCAACACAACACGTCAACAACTCTTTTTTGCCAACATTTCCAAAACAAAAAATTTTTGTTAAAAAAAAAAATTTCTGATGTTAGTGAAGAAGAACGGCTAAAACGGATCTGAAAGAATAAAAAATCTCAAAATGGATTGAAGATAAAAAACGCACAAAAACGAAAATTTTTCTGAAAAAGTTCTTCTGATTGATGGAATTTGTTCTTTGAAAGAAAAAAGCTTTGTTCGTTTAATCAATCGAATTGTTTAAGATTTTATTCACTCTGATCTTTCTCTCTCTCTTTCGACACTCCATTATCTTTGATTTTCATCAATTGGATATTTATATCTCTAAATCGGTATACAGTTATTCTCATTAATAATAATGTTGTATTGTAGTATCTTAACTGTTTGTGTGAATGTGTGTTGATGTTTTTATGATTGGATACTTTATTGATTTCAATATTATTGTGGTTGTGTCTGTTGTTTTTTTCCCTCTCCCTTGACATGAGATCATTTTCTTTTTAACAAACAATTTTCTGTTGGTAAGCTGTTTTTTAAAGAATCAAAAATTTTTTTAAAAATTATTTTCGCTTCAACAGGCAGAAATGAATTCGATTAGTCCAATTTATCATTTTGATCATCATCAAAAATTAATCACTATCAGCAATAATGATTCAAATGTACAAACCGATCATGCTGAGCAGCAGGTTGTTTCGACAACAACAGCAGCGGAAACTATCACTTCCTTCGATCATCATGATCAAAAAAAAGAACAACAGGTTTTTGAAGAAATCGATTTTCAATTTGATACTCATCATTCACAAGAAGAGTCCTCTTTATTCCAAACGAAAAGATTAAAAGTTGATATTGATTATGATCAACATCCTGAACAAAGTACAAATAAATCTATGTTGCTAAATTATCACCAATCATTATCATCTTCGTCAGTGTCTAATTTGACTTCGACGTCATCTTCTTTAACGTTTTTCAATGAATCGCTTCTGGATCAAAACCATCAACTTCACAAAAAAAAATCTCCGCCTTTGTCCTCGAGCTTTTTACTGCTGAACCAACATTCTAAATCTAACGATTTAGTTGGATTAATCGATTCTACATTGCTATCATCTTCATCATCATCTTCACCGCCACCACTTCCATCATCTTCTCCTTCGATAACTTCTTTATCGCCAAGAGATTGTTTCCAAACCAAATCAAAAATGTTGAAACTGGATACAAACGATGATTCAAATCAAATAACGCTGGTCAAGTAGATAATAATCATCAAGAAGATTCCAGTCATCAAAATTTGTTCGATTTTGATAGTTTGATTGATGTTTATGATGCTGATAATCTGCAAAGTCATAATGATGGAAATGTTAATAATGATGATGGAGATGATGATGACAATTGCCATGATTTTTTGGAAAATCTTCAAGTAGAATCTGTTAATGAAATTGATTCATTATCGAGAAATACAACCAATTCCATAGCTACTTTAAATGATATATCAACGGAGATTCTTAGTTCAATTACGGATGATCTCAAAGAAGTCTTAGATGATCCAATCAATTCCTCAACCACTGAGGGCAATGAAAATAACAATTTAAACAACGATGATAGAAAAAATCTAAAAATAGAAAATGATCTCGAATTATCTGATGAGAATAACAACAGTAATAATAGCAAGTGTCAAAAACCAAGTTTGGAGAAAATTTCATTTTTGTCGATCAATGAACGAGACTCGATTTCACGTCACACTGTCTGTCCATTGTGCGAGAATTCTCGATCATTTTGTTCATCGAGTTCCGTGACTCGACATCTTCGTTCAGTTCATAAATTAAATGAACTTTCTGAGACAAAGTCCTGCTATTGTTTGTTTTGTTCGGTTTTCTTAGAGGATATTAATTCATATTATAAACATTTTATCTCGGCTCATCAAATCGACATGAATAATGCACAAATGTTTTTCGATAAGAAAAAGTTTTCTTCAATCGAAGGTTTTTTTATTTTAAATTTATTGTTTCATTCTTTTGTAATTAGTTCTTTTTTTATAAATAGAATTCAACCAGTGGAAAGAAAATGATCTGGAACAACAATTTGATTGTGTCTATGAAAGATGTTTCTCATTTGACTATTCTCGAAGTGTTTATTACAAGTGTTCTTCAATTCGTTTAGAGACCAAGCAAACCAATGAAAAAAATGAATTGCTGATCAAGTACAAAACATCTGGTGAATCAGATGCCGTCAAGCTATTAAACGATCCATCTTTGCAAATCAACAATCCTATAGATGCACGAACATATCCCTGTCCATCGTCCATACGATTGGTTTTCCATAAAGATTGTGTCGAAGTATTAAATTTTCTGAAAAAAAAAACATAAATTATTGTTTCTGTCTAATTTAGGCTCATTGCATTCTGTTTCATGTGCACTCCGTAGCGATCAATCATAATCGTAAACAAAAAAAATCTCAGACTTCAAAGTCTCTTGAAACTAACTCATTGAAATTAGCAATTTCTGGCCAAATTTTACCAACATCATCTAAGCAAGTTAAAACCAAAAGTCATTCGGTTGCTAAACTAGAGTCGTCTTCATCCTTGTTTCCATTGTCAAAAGCTGAACCTAGTGTCGCTAAACAGCAACCATCTCAATCGCAAATTAATTATCAAATTCCTATTCAAGTTGTTCAGCAACCAGCTGAAAATCCGGCAACAACTTTGTTGAATCGACCGAACATTACATTGACCAACACCACCGGCGCCACAACCACTTCTATTCGACAACAGCAGCAAATTTTTCAAATTCCGTTGGTCAATTTATTGGGAAATAATTCAATTGCTTTGTTGACTCATCACCCATCTCCAGCTTCTTCGGGCAATGGCTCCACCGCTGCCATTAATCCCACTGGAACAACAACTACCACTTTTCAGCTTCAATTGACTGGAAACGGAAAAATGGCATTGGTTCCATATAAGTCAACGCCCACATCGAAATCAACCACAACCATAGCAACGACATTAGCGCAACAGCAAAATTTCTCTTGTAACTCGAAAACTGTTCCGACATATCGAAATGCTAGCGTCCAAAGTGATACGTTGTCATCATATCATCATCAAAAATTTACTGCTGTTCAACAAAGTCAGAAAAGTCAATTAACAACTATACCCGACTCTTCATCGACCAAAACGACATCACAAAATCTAGGAGCAACAGATACTGAAATTTTATCATCAACAACAACATCCGCAAACTTCTTCAACACAAATATAAAATCGAACGATGATGATCTGGTTATTGTCTCTTTGGAAAAAGGTATGGAAATGGTTCAGGAACGTTTTCGATCTACCAAAGAACGTTTACGAGCTGATTATACAAAACTGTTGGATCATTGTTTGACAGAACCGGATTTTGAAGTTGTTGAAAATGCCTTGTCGACCATATCTAAACATTTAATGAAACAGAATAATACATCTCATCTTATTTAATCTATTTATTGAAATGTCTCTCCCAGAAGTTTATAAAGCTAGGCATTTGAAAAAAAACTTTTTTCTTTTCTTGATCATATTCTATTATCGAATTGATAATTTATTGTCAAATTATTGGTGATATAACGCTCATTAGGTTTTGTATCGAAGTTATCTCAATTTTTTTTTTTTTTTTTGAATAGTCAACAAATTCTAGTCATCTCCTCATTCATTAGAATGTCATTTTGGTGTCCAAATAATACCAAATATGTTACGTATGCCACACATAAATCTTTTGTCATTTAGACATAATCTCAATCTCTCTTTCTGACTGTAAATTTTTACACTTTTTTTTTAGTATCAGTCTCAAAGAAAACAATGCTGCCTCTTCAATTTTTCTAACCAAACGGGGCCAAACAGAACAAAGATTTTTCGTTATTGTTTTTTAAGCTTTTTTTTCTTAAAGACGCAGGGTTTTTTTGAATTTTTTTTTTTCATCTTTTTCAAACATCAGAATTGTGTCACACCTCACCACTTGTTGTCCTTTTTTTTGAAAAAATTCTGTCTTTATGACGAATCAATGGTTTTTTTTCGCAATCTAATCAAGAATAGAGAGTTTTTTTTTTTTTTTTGGTCACGCACACAACCAAATTTCAATGTTTTTGTTAATTTATAACTATTTTTTGAATCTTTTTCTTTGTTGAATCGATACTTTGATAATGTTTCAATAAAATCATTTAATTTACTTATTGTTTTTTTTTTAAAGATTTCAAAATTTAATTAATTTTTCTGTCGCATTATTCAAAAACACTTTACACGAAGTTTATTTTTTTCATTTACTCGTTATTTTCATTGTTGTTTTCTTGGAAATATTGCGACACCGATTTGACGGAACGATTTTTCATTTTTATGACTTGTTGATAATAATTGTAACCTTCCTCTTGTAAATCATTCATACGAATGTTTTGTTGGTTATCTTCTCCATTATTTACATTATCGCATTTTAGATCGTATGGTTTTTCATGTCTTTGGGTAGTTCGATGAGTTTTACGCTTATTTCGCCCACTTGTTCTTCGGTGATTATTATTTTGTTGATGATGATTGTTGTTGTTAGGTGTGGTAAATTTTAATTTTTGTTTACTTTGGTTATTCATAGGCTTTGGTGGTTGTTGTTGAGTTCGACGTCTTCGACTACCGCTCGATCTAGCTTGCGCTCTTCTTGTTTGTATTTTTATTGGTTTTTGGTTCGGGGATTGATTGATCAATTGCTGCACCGGTTGATTATATTGTTGCGGTGGTTGATAGTTGAACTGTTGTGCTTGCTGTTGCTGTTCATAAAATGTGGCATTCAATTGTTGTTGAGATGAGTTCATCATCAAAAGTTGTTGTTCTGAAATATTGTTAAAATTTTGTGGTGGTAGTTGATCCTCTGTACAAATCAACAACGATATGAACCCTAAAATGATGATGATCAAAAATATCAAGATTGTTGTTGACTCATATAAAATGCCATGATGATAGTTGAGGGAAATAAATTCCATAAATTTTTTTCTGGCTTAAAAAAACGAATAACTGTGTTGTGTTAAAATGAATTTTGATTTAACAAATCTATAGAAGTTTCTCTTCAGATCATCAACACTTGCACAAGTTTTTTTGCCTTTAAATAGCCGACCAAGCATAAACTTGATTTAGAACCTTTCAACATTTAGAACTAAAATTTTGTTCATGTTTAATAGAAGTTTTGCTCCAAACCATCGAAGAAAATCGAACGCTTGATTAGAAAAATTTTAAAAAAAGTTTTTTAATTTATCCATTGGCAAAAGTTTGAAAAATTTTTTATTCAGCATCAGAGAATCTACCTAAAAATATTGTTTAGCATTTTTCGATTTTATTTTAAACAATTCTTACATTGGTTATCATCAGAAATGATTTTCTTTATTTTCATTTCAAAAATGTCATTAAGATTTTATAAAAAAAAGTTCATAAAAATTACAGATCCAAAAAGCCGGTAAAAAAGTGATCGTATCGATTCAAGATAAACAATTTTATTTTCATGATAAAAAATAAGGTCTGTTGAGTATGGCAACAAATATGATTGCTCAACTTAAATCTCACCTCATTTATTAAATTTTATCAATTGATTGTTTGGTAAATCATTGAAACTTTTAAATAAAACCCTACTTGAACTTTGAATTTAGATTAGTTTTTTTAATTAGACTTTAATCGAGAATAATTACCAAGTATTTATAATTGAACTATATTTTGGTTTGTTTCCATTCAAAACAAACTGAGCTTCGGTCATGATGATGTTTAATAATTTTGTTTGTTTAATCATCACGTTGTTTTTGTTGCTGTTAGTGGAAAAAAACGATGGTTTGTAGACTTCTCTATGATAGTTTTAATAAACAAGATGGAAATTATTGTTGAAGAATGATCTAACCTTTTTTTCTTAGGTAACAAATGTATAGCACGAGATTACAAAGAAGGTAGTATCGTTTGCGTTTGTAATATCACTTACTGCGACACATTGCCATCGGTACCATCATCGCTTCGGGCTGTCAAAGGTATTGTTACAGTTTATTCTACCAGCAAAGATGGAGATAGATTTGCACTGCGAGAATTGACAGAACCAGAAAAATCGAATCTTTCAAAATCGATTGATATTACTATTGACCAAAATGTTAAGTATCAGCGAATAATTGGGTTTGGTGGAGCGTTCACTGACTCAGCTGGAATTAACATCGCTAAGTTACCAGTAAAAATGCAACATAGGTTGATGCAAGATTATTTTGATGGAACATCGGGACTTGACTACTCTTTGAGTCGTGTTCCTATGGCTGGATGTGACTTTTCTACTCGACCATATTCTTACGATGATAATGCTGAAGATGAAAGTTTAAATAAATTTGCCCTGCAACAGAAGACTTGAAATTTAAAGTGATCATTTTTTTGGCATAATTGAGTCGCTTATTTTTTCTGTTGATTAGATTCCATTTATTCAACAAGCTAAAAAAATTCGAGCAGATCGGCCGTTACGTTTGTTTGCTAGTCCGTGGAGTCCTCCAGCTTGGATGAAATCCAACAATAAATTAGATCACGGTGGCAAAATAAAAGGCCAACCAGGTGGTAAATATTACAAAAGCTGGGCCAAATATTTTGTTCGATTTTTGCAAGAATATGAAAAACATAATATATCGTTTTGGGGTTTAACAGTCGAAAACGAGCCAACGGCTAAAGTTCGATGGAATAGTCTTGATTTAACTGCAAATCTTGAAAGAGATTTCTTAAAACTTGATTTGGGGCCGACTCTTCATCAAGTAAATAATTAATTCGTCGAATTCATCAAAGTTATATATTTTATTGTTTTTTTCAGCATAAGTATACACAAGATAAACTTAAAATCATGGTTTATGATTGGAACCTATCTGGCATGCAAACTTATGTTGAAACAGTTCTAAACGATACTGAAGCTAAAAAATTTTCTTCTGGAATCGCGTTCCATTGGTATCATACTCAGAATGATTCAGAAAGATTACAATTGGATAATTTGCAAAAAAAATTTCCGTCTCAATTTTTATTGGCAACAGAGGCGTGCGTCGTGCGCACTCCTAAACTCGGTAATTGGCAACATTTGGAACGCTATGCAAACGACATTATTAAAGTATTATTATATAAATCGATGAAAATTTTATTTTTAAAAAAATCTTAGGACTTGAACCATTTTTCGACCGGTTGGAATGAATGGAATTTGGCACTCGACTTACAAGGTGGACCAAATTGGCGCAATGGTTTCACTGATGCACCGATCATTATCAACGAAACCAGCCACGAATACTACAAGCAACCAGCATTTTATGTATTGGGGCATTTTAGTAAGTTTTTGCCACCTGATTCGGTTCGACTGCACCAAACCCTATCGTTGAATGGAATCAAAAATATCGTATCCACAGTGTTTCAACGACCCGATAACCGCATCGTCGTCATTGTATACAATGGAAACGATTTTCCCATTAAAGTCAACATTCATGATCCATTGATGACTAAAAAGAATTTTACCGTTCAACTTAAA
Source organism: Octodonta nipae (assembly GCA_034190945.1). NCBI lineage: Eukaryota > Metazoa > Arthropoda > Insecta > Coleoptera > Chrysomelidae > Octodonta > Octodonta nipae. Next base: position 17,637 of record JAVLUE010000045.1, on the reverse strand, counting down.
TCTTATACTATTCAAAATTTGATTTGGCTTTAAATTTCAATAGAATGAGACTTACCTTATATTTAGTTATTGAAATAATTTTTCATCAATATTTCGATTTTTTTTTAAATATTAGTTTTATATTTATTACATTAAGAAAATGATATGAAATTTTATTCTCATTGATGTCGCTCATCATTTATTCTAAAAACAATTGAGAATCAAATGGAAAATTTTTAAATGTAGAGATTTCGCAAAAACGACTTGAGCGCTCATCAGCGTGCAATACTTTATCAAATATACAAAACTTTGTGGATCATTGATTTTGAACTTGTTGAAAATGTTTTCTGAATCATCAGGAAAATCTATGATATTTTCATGAATCCACTCATTGCAATATAATCTTCATGTAACTTTGAAGGCAAAGAATTTTTCAACCAATACATCATTATTATGTCATATAAATTGAAAGTTTCTCTTTCAAACTGTTATCTATGTAGTTAAAGCAGAAAATCTTTTATCACATCGGCTAAAATTATCAAAGTTTTTTTACGCTCTTACTATAGTCATCTTCAGCCAATCAATGCTGCTTCATTATTCAACAAATGTAGCCAAAAAAAGCTCGTTTTTTTTTTTATTAAAAAAAAAATTCTCACTTGAACTTTGAAACATTGATTATTTTTCAAATTATTAAATAAAAGCTTCTAATAGATATTAATTAAAATCAAATAGTTTTCTGTTTCACTAATTTAGACAAAAAGAGCGTGATCATGATGATGTTTGGTAATTTGATTCGTTTAATCATCACTTTGTTACTTTTGGTCTATGAAAACGAGGGTTTGTGAAAGTGTTATTTTTATACAATAAAAGACAAATTTAATTAATTTTAAATTTTCATTTTTTTTTGTCAATAGGTAGCAAATGTGCACCACGAGATTACGGACACGGTAGTGTAGTTTGCGTTTGCAATGTCACTTATTGTGATACATTGCCATCAGTGCCTTCATCGTATTGTGCTCCCGAAGGTGTAGTGACAGTCTATTCGACCAGCAAAGATGGAGATAGATTTGCTGTTCGAGAGTTGACCGAATCAGAGAAATCGAGTCTTTCAAAATTAATTGATATTACCATAGATCAAAATGTTAAATACCAAAAAATAATTGGGTTTGGTGGAGCGTTCACTGATTCAGCTGGAATTAACATCGCAAAATTACCGACTAAAATGCAACATAGACTGATACGAGATTATTATGATGAAGCAATAGGACTTGATTACTCCTTGAGTCGTGTTCCTATGGCTGGATGCGACTTTTCTACTCGACCATATTCTTACGATGATAATGCTGAAGATGAAAGTTTAAGTAAATTTGCTCTGCAACAAGAAGATTTAAAGTTTAAAGTGATCTTTTTTTGGCATAGTTGAGTCGTTAATTTTTTCTGTTGTTTAGATTCCATTTATTCAACAAGCTAAAAAAATTCGAGCAGATCGGCCGTTACGTTTGTTTGCTAGTCCGTGGAGTCCTCCCGGTTGGATGAAAACCAACAATAAAGTAGATCATGGTGGCAAAATAAAAGGCCAACCAGGTGGTAAATATTACAAAAGCTGGGCCAAATACTTTGTTCGATTTTTGCAAGAATATGAAAAATACAATATATCGTTTTGGGGTTTAACAGTCGAAAACGAGCCAACTGTCAGAGTTCCATGGAATAGTCTTGATTTAACTGCAAGTCTTGAAAGAGATTTCCTAAAACTTGATTTAGGACCAACCCTTCATCAGGTTGATAATAAAATCATAAAACTTAGTAAACTTGACTTAGTTCTCTTTTGCAGTTTAACTACACCCAAGATAAACTTAAAGTAATGGTTTATGATTGGAATGTATTTGGCATGCAAACTTATGTTGAAACAGTTCTCAACGATACTGAAGCTAGAAAGTTTACTTCGGGAATTGCGTTTCATTGGTATGAGACTCGAAATGATTCAGAAAGATTACAACTAGATCATTTACAAAAAAAATTTCCGTCTCAATTTTTGTTGGCAACAGAGGCTTGCGTTATCACAACACCTCAACTTGGTAATTGGAAAAACTTGGAGCTTTATGCCGAAGACATTATCAAGGTATTTTGATTAAATGAAATATGAAAAAAAAAAATAAAATTTTAGGACTTGAATCATTTTTCGACCGGTTGGAATGAATGGAATTTGGCACTTGACTTACGTGGTGGACCTAATTGGCGTAACGATTTCACCGATGCACCAATCATTATCAATGAAACTAGCCACGAATATTATAAACAACCAGTATTCTATGTGATGGGACATTTCAGTAAGTTTTTGTTGCCTGATTCGGTTCGACTACATCAAACCGTTTCGCTGAATGGAATTGAGAATATTATGTCGACAGTGTTTCGAAGGCCCGACAACCGCACAGTAGTCATTGTATTCAACGGAAACGATTTTCCCATTAAAGTCAACATTCATGATCCATTGACGATTAAGAATTTTACTATCCAACTTAAATCTCATTCTATTCAAAATTTAATTTGGCTCTAAACTGTGTAGAAACATTTTTTCTATTACATTGGCAGTAATATTTAAGAGTATTTTTTTGATTAAATTATAAATTCTTACATAAAAAAAACTATTTAAAAAAACGCTTTACTAGGTAGATTTTTCGATAAAAAGTTTTAAACAAAAACCATACCTCTAAATAAAAAAAAATTTCATTTTTTGTTGTTGTTCAAATTAATCGAATGAATCGTTTCAAAACTTGATATAATCTTAATCGGTCAATATTTGTCCTTTTGTTGGTGTTGGTAATAGTCATGAATAGGTTTGGCTTGAAATTATCAAATTTTAGTACTCATATAAAAAAACCAGTTAATAGTAAGTCTTGACAAAAAAAAAAACTTTGATTGATTCTTTACCTTAAACCAAATTCGAACCTTAGTTGGATCTATGGTTGGTGTAATCATTGGTTCAGTATTGGTGTTAGCAGTCATCATTATGGTTCTGGTTCTCAATTGTTGTCCATGTTGCGAAAGACCAAGTAGAAAAACTAAAAGACGAGAAAATATGTTAAAAGATGCCAATTAAATTTTAGATGAAAAAATTTTAAAAATAATGAAATCCACTAAATAAACCTGAAAGAAAATCAATTTTTTTCGCTGTTTCGATTTTCAATTCAATTTTTTAAAACTTCGAATGAATTCAAGTTTAAATTCATCAATTGAAATTAGCCTCAATTTTTACGTCACAATCCTTTTCAAATCATTAAATTAAATCAAAACATTAAAAAGCTCGAAAAAACTAAAACTCAGTATTTAAACTAGATTTTCGAAATAAATTTTGTTCAGCACTGCCTAAAAAGAGATATAATCCAAACACCAATCATTATGATCATTGCCTTGATAATCAGCGGTACGTTACTGTTGATTATTATTATTGTGATTTGCTGTTGTTGGATTTTTCGTTCGCGTTTGGGCAAATTGTTTGAGAGAAAAGTTTTTAATGGAGAAAATCCTGTCAATAATTGGATGCAAAACAGAATCATCAAGCTTATGCCAAAAGAGTTACAGTTCGTGAGTGCTGCCACAAGTTCAGATGGTCAACACAATCCAAACTCTGAAAGTAGTGATGGCAAAACAAAAAACAAAGCTGATGATGAAGAGATGCCAGAATTTTTCGCTAATATAATGAAAAATATGCTAATGAATGAATCGGAAATTGCACCAAAATCACTATTCTCCAACAGTGATGACAAAAAGGAAGAATCAGAAAATTCGAAAACACCATTAAAAATAAAAGTCACCAAAAAACTAGATAAAGAAAAAACTGACAAGATTTCAAAAAATAAAGTCAAGAAAAAGGATTTTGATAATGTCAAAAACAAGTTATCAGTTGTGATTAAAGAAACTAAAGAAAAAACCAATAAACTACTGAAGATTGTAGAGACAACAGAAAAAAAGCAGAGCCCCAAAGTTGATTCCAAACAAATTGATAAAAAACTAGGCTTTTTCGATGACTTTTTTCAAATGATAAAAGAAAAATTCGAAAACATCAATATATCAACGAAAAAATCGAACCATACATCCATAAATCTACCATCGAAAAAACAGAAACAGTCAGAAAAATTTGTTTTAAAATCTGAAGAAAGTTTGACGATCGAAAAGACAAAACCTTCTGGATTGGCAAAGAAAAATAAAAACGAAAATAAGGATGATGATGATAAAAAAGAAAAAAGTGGCAACCACCATCGTCATCGAAAACGACGCCATCAAGAATCGAAAAAAATTCTTGATAGCAAAACCACAACCACAAATAAACCAAAAAATAAGAAACTTACCAGAAAGAAAACTGAAACGGGAAATAGCCGCAGCCATAGTAGCAACATGAATAGATTCAAATCGAAAAGCGATTCTGGTCAGGTCAAACATAAAGATCAAAAAATAAAACAAATTCAAAAAATTGATAATAATAAACAACAATCGAACTTATTGAAAACAAATAGCAAATCCCAAAGTAGTAAACAAAAAACGAAAAATCGAAAACGAAAAAATCATCACCGTTCCAAAAAAACTGATGATGATGATGATTGAGTACAAACTAAATAATTGAAAAAAATTCAATTTAAATAATAAATAAATAATAGATTTACTTAAATGATTTTGATTTTTCACGCGGTTCAAAGCTAACGCAAATACAGATTTCAGATTATCGGCCTCCTCGGATCTCAGGAAAGTTCCTTTCATAAACAATCACCGCAAAAAAAAAACTTGACAGTGTCTCCGCGCAACAACTTAATTGCAAAATTTTTGAGAGTTTTTTCAGAAAACAGTTGAGTAATTCATGATGAGTTTCTGCATTCAACAGCTTTTGCTTATCTTTTGCAAATTGATTTAGACGAATTAAAAATTTCGATCTTTTTCGAGAATTTAATAAACAATCTTTTGACTTATTCCAGTCAAACAAGTCGAAATATCAAAATTTAAAATACTATTAACATTCAATAAAAATAAATTAATAAATTCAGTTATAGCGAAGTTTTTTGGGCAATAAATAAAACGTCAATAAATTTATTTAGTTCAGTTTAAACCAAAATATTTTGGTCAGTTTTAATCAATCCAATTGAATTGGAGTTTTTTTTTTGGTGATGAAATTAAATGAAATATCAATATATTTGGTTGCCATTACTGTGGTAATTGGTTTAATTTTGGCAATAATCTGCTGCGTTTATTTCTCTCTGAGAAGACGACCAAAACGGTTTAAAGGAACCTTGTTCTCAGGTTCAGTGACGAAGAAGTATTTTTTCAAATGTGGTGAAAGTGGCGTTTTCCGCTGGATCTTTGAATGTTTCTCGCCATCAATCGATTTGATGGAAAATAATCATGAAAAATTGAAACACTTGTTCACACTAGAAACTCAGCCAGAAACAACAACAATATCACCACCAAACAAGATTTCGCCAATCACAAAACTCAATAATAAAGAGACTGGAAAAAATTTGAAAAGTTTGAATTCAGAGGAAGAGGAGTTATCGTTAAGGAAAGAGTTTTTGAATGATAAAATAAAGATTGTAATGTTAAAATGAGACGGGATAAAATAACTAAAAAATAATAAAATTTTATAAATTTAAATTATTCAGCAACTTGACACAATCGAATAAATTAATCTTCAATAAAATAATTTAAAATTTTTTCTCCAACATTATGGCAGTGAAACCAACGTTTTGCATGTCAAAACCTTAATAGGTTTTATTAACAATTATTATTAACTTAAAATTTTTGACTAAATTCAAGAGATAGATAAATTTAAAAATTAATTAAAATTTATTAGTTATGATTTATTATTATTAAAATTATATTATTTAATCAATTATTTATGTTTCGGTTTAATTCTGACACTTTGAGATTTACTAACTTTAGTTTTTAGTAAGTTGGATTTATGTTTATCATTGTTTATAGTTTGTTTTTTTACTTTCGTTGATCGGTCTTTATTTTTGGTCTCTCTGATCTGACCAGTATCACTTTTCGAATTGAATCTGTTCTTTGACGAATCACTCTCACTGTTGTCTTGTTTTATTTTCTTTTTGCTAGAATTTCTATTTTTTGGTTTATTGCTCGTCGTTGTTGCCATTTTGTTGCTGAGTTTGATGTGTTTATCCGATCGCTCTATTCGACGACGATGCTTTCGATGACGATTTGTTTTCTCATCATCTTTTTCATTTTCTTCGTTTTGGTGGTTACTTTTTATTGCTAAAACTTCTTTAATTTTCAGAACAATCTTTTCTGGTTGTTTCTGATTCTTTGACAGTTTGCTTAAGAGATTGGTTTTTAAAATTTTGATTGTCTTTTCTTTTGATTGCCTTTCTTCAGATTTAGATTTAATTAAAATAGTTGTTTTTGCGATAGTTATACTTTCGCTTGATTGTTCTGAAACAATTTCTTTTTTTTCTATTGCTGATTTGAGTACATGTCTTGACTCTTGACTAGATCGATTCATCTCAGAATCAAATTGATTTACATTTTGCAAATTTTTTGGCAAAAATTTTATAATTTTTCTTTGCAAACATTCAGAGATTCGGTTCTCCCCATTGAAAAGTTTCCTCTCCAATTGTTGACATAAACGACTCAAACAGAAACACACCATCAATACAATCAAAATTGGTAGGCAACAAATGCTGCTAAGTATTAGGCCAATGAGCAGTAACATGATCGATTATTATATTTTAACAAATGAATGGCATGCGAGAGAATTAGGTGCTCCAGGCATCAAGTTTAAATGAATTTTTTTCAGAAGGGTAATCTATCGATAATTGATTGAATTCAATTGTTTTAAAAGATAAAATTAAATTAAACTAAGCTAATGTTTTTGTTATAAAAAGATGGTTTCACGTAAAGTTTGGTTTTGTTTTGAAGAAATAAAAATAGAAAGAACAATGAATTTTTTGAAAAGAAAATTTGTCGATAAAATACGGAGAAAAATTACTGGTGGATTCGATGGCAACAATATGTTTGTACAGGAAATTGTCAACACAATGAAAAAACAAATTTTAGACAATATCGGAATTGGTAAAATAGCAGCAACAGCCGAGACAACAGAAAATGGAACGAAAGTCATTGCCAAGGAACAACCAATAGAACAGAAAAGCATGGAGTTGATTAAAACCAACATTCAACAGCCCAAAGAAAACTCAAATAAGAAAAAGAAATATTTTTCAAAAAACAGTGATGATGAAAAAGACGTCGATGATGACAGTGACCGAGAAAACAATCATAGAAAGAAAAAAAAGAAACTAAGAAGAAAAATCAAGCGTAACCAAAACCCCTACGACGACGATGACGAAGACGACAATGAAAATGAAAACAAACCGAAAAAGCTCAAAGTTTGCATTGAGATTGATGATGATGATGATGACGACGATGACAACGAGTATGATGATGAAATCCCTAAAAAACATCTTAAACGTCAACGAAAAAGAAAAAATAAAAAACGAAAATTTAAATCAAATTCAGATAGTGAAGACGATGAACAGAATGGCGACGAGGATGAGGAGAAAAGAATCAAAAAAAAGTTGAAAAAACCAAAAAAGAAAGGAACTCAATCACGAGAACACGACCTGGTCAATATCAAAGATGATGATGCTGATGATGTGAAAAGCCGAAAAGACGAAGACGCCGATGTTCCAATAACAAGAAACAAAAAGAAAAAAAAGAAAAATAAAAAAACTAAAATTCTCTGAATTTTTCAATAAGAATAATAAATTTTCAAAAAACTAATTAGAATGATTTTTAAGCATTTCAAGCGATTTAACGCACAGTTCGAACAATAATAAAATGAAAGTTTTTTGACGCACAGAAAAAAATCAAATGTTCAAAATTAGTTTTTTCAAAGCCCACTTGGTTGACAATTTAATTATGAAACATTCTAAATTCGAACAAGACAATGCTTGTTCAACGAGAAAACTTGTATATTTAAACATTCTACATAAATCGATCAAATCGATTAATCTGGTAGACTAAACAACAATCATGATTTTTAGCGAAATTTTTGGCATAGTTTTCAGTGTGGTCTGTTTGGGTGGTATGATTTTGGTGATGGTGTTTTGTTGCTGTTTTTTTGATCAATTTTGTAAATTTGTGCCACAATGTCGTGGCCGCAGTGGATTATTGGGACGATTTAGTAGATTTTTGCCATTCATAAACACCAGCAATGATGACAATGATCCAGATGAAAAACAGAAACCAGGTTTCGTTAAAAGAATGTTTAGCCAAATGGTGGGAACAGCTGAAGTTTCCGAGCAAGAGGAAAAATCCAAAACAACTAGTAAACATATCAAAGAGAGTAGCAACAAAGAAAAAAAGCTGATCAAAGTCACGGATAAAAAAGATGGAAAAGAAATCGAGAAAGAAGAAGAACTAGATTTATCATCAAGTGTTGGAAACTTTGCTAAAAAAGTAAAAAACACTGTAGCTAAAAAATTTGATACGACTAAGAAAAAAACTAGGCCAAAAACTGACCGATGCTATCAAATATTTGGAAGATGATGACGACAAAAATGACACAAAAAGTGCCAAAGAAACTGAAGATCCCAAAAGTGCCAAAGAAACTGAAGACTCTAAAAGTACCAAAGATGCTGAAGATTCTAAAAATAGCAAAGATGATAATGATAAGAATAGTAAAAATAAAGATAAGAATAATGAAAGCAGTAATAATAAGAAAAAATCCAAACACAAAACTACCAAAACAATAAACAATAGTGAAAATGATGAACAAACAAATAACAAAGAACAACAAGAAGATTCGGAAAAACCAAAAACCATTGATGATGGTAGCACCAATTCAAAAACAGATGGCGATGATAGCTCCAAATTAGATCCAGAACAGCCGACAAAGAAAGCAAAAAAATTGCGAAAAAATAATCATTCAAAAGTGGTACACGAGAAGAGTAACAGCAAAAACAAGAAGAACCATAAAAAGGAGAAAAACGAAGAAAGTCTGTTGAGTTCATTGTTGAATGCTGTTCATAGGAAAATCTCCAATAATAACAATCAGAATAGTCAGAAGAACAATAAGAAAAAAACAACTAAAAACGAAATTGACGACAAAAGCAAAAGCAAAAACAAAAAAAAAAAGAAAGAAGATTCCTCAAGTATTGTCGACAAAGCTAATAAAAAAATGAAATCCAAAATAAAGAAAGATGATGACAATAATGATGGTGACGAGGAAAAGTTCAATAATAAAGATAACGAAATCGATGGTCAGTTGATATTGGTGAAAAAAAACAATCATCGATCATCTCATCATCGTGATGACAATGATATTACAAAGCAGAATAATGGTGTTCAAAAATCATCAAAAAATGAAAAGCCAAATGATGAAGACTTGAAAAAACAGCTAAAAAAGTCGAAAAAAATTAATGGAAAAAGCTCTTCCAAAAAAAAAACTCATAAAATTCCGGAATGATGATTCTTTTTTGATTTTAGCTCTTTAGCACTTGTTTCTTCGAGATTGACAATAAAACAAAAACAGATTAAATGAATAAATTTTTTCAATTAAAAATTTTTTTTAACAATAAGCTCATGGTTGAGATTGACTAGAGTTCTAGAATTTGTGATTTAGTGAATTTGAGGAACAAACTTTTAAATTTTAAAAATCAAAATAATTTAATTTGTGAATCATCGTTAAAAAAAAATGCAAATTAAATATTATTTGTTGACACTAAACGTATATAATTAATATTTAAAAAAATTGTTAATTACATTAAATTTTTTACAGCAAATTATTTTGTTTTAAGATATCGAAAAAAAAACAAACAAAAATTTAAATTTGCGGAAGATTTAAAATTGAGGAATTGATCCTATGGCAATGGAAATAATCTTCTAGTTGTTTGATTTTTAAATTTTTTATAGAAACATTGTCGTCAAATTCATCGTCTATATTGCCCGTTGGTTGTTGAATTGCAGTATTTCGTTTCAAAATAGCTAATTTAGCATCAATATTCAAATGAATAGCTTCCAGGGCCATACGTTGAAGTGATGGGACAGAAACCCAAGACCGATACATTTGATCACTTCGTTTTTTGGTCGACAAATTAACAATACCGCCAAAAACGTTCAATTCACCTTCGTCGCTAAGACAGGCAGAATGAAAAAAACAACCGACAGGCAGATCTTGATGCTTGGCCCATGTCATCGTATCTAAGTTTAAACTCCAAGTGTCGCGAAAAGATTTATTTTGATCAGCGCCACCAACCATAAAAATACGATTTTTCAATTGACCACAATCATGACTGTAACGTGGTTTTGGATACTCTTCTGAGCCCTTTTCATTTAACCACGGTTTTGTTTCACTTAAAGACCATTTTCTTGTGTTTAAATCAAAAACAGGAACCTGTGATAAAAAAATTTTTTTTTCATGCCATTTTAATGAATAAAAAACAACTTACATGAGGAAGATTGAACGAAAGCTCTGGAGTACCACCACCAATGATGAATAACTTGTTCTGATGTAAAGCCATCTCATGCCGATAACGTGATTCAATTATAGGTGAATCTGATGACAGCAAAGTCCATCGACGATTTTTCAAATCAAAACGATGTAATGACATAAAATAATCGTAACCAGTCGTTCCGCCACAAACATAAACGTATTGATTTTCACTATCGTACACAATGGCTTGACCATAGCCAGGAACAGGAACCTGCTGTGATGTTATGTCATCACTAGTGTCGTACTCAACTTTTGACCATTCAAGTTTGATTAAATCACAGATGAACATATCGTTGTGATTGGACTCTCCAAACGGTACACCTGATCCACCATAAACTAAAAGTCGATCTGGCCCGATCATTACAGCACACGATGAAGCAAGACCTTTTGGGGCCGGTCCACTAGTAGCCAAGTATTCCCAAGTTTCGGTCAACTTTGAGAAACGCCATAACTCTTGGAACAATGGTTTTGATTGATTCCAAAGAGCTTCATCGGGTAACAAGAACGAGCTAATCATTTCTGGATTGAATCCTCCCAACAAGTAGACATATTTGTTATCACAAACTATACGATGTCCACTTCGTGGTTTTGGCGTCTTATTTTTGACGCCTAAAAAACGTATTACAACAAAATTCTATATTCAAATACCATGAAACTAACCTAGCGTTTTTTTCATTTTTTCGTAACAAAAAGGTTGAAATTTGTATGCAATAAGATTAACAGAGGCCAGATTAAATGACGATGAACGATTAAAGCAACCAGAATTATTGTTGGAATTTGTTGAAAAAATGTTTAAAAAGGAGAAAAACTCGGACATATGATTCAATTTTTTAGTACTAATCAATTTTCGCTTAGTTAGTTTCAAATTTTGGTTCAAGTCGTTGTGGTCTTGATGAGCTTGATGATTATTATGATTGTTATTTTGATTAATAGAATTTTCCCAAAATTGAAGATCCAAAGTTTCATCAAGGTTTTCTTGTTCTTGTTGATTTAGTTGAATATTGTTGTTGTCGTGGTTGCTCAATTCAATGTTTGCATCATAATGTTGTTGGTCGATGGTAGTGACATCTCGTGACGAAGATGTTTGAAAAAAATTGAAAAAATGCAAAAAATTCTTTAATTTTTTCTTTTTTGAATTTTGATTGTTGTTCAAATTGCTTCGATATCGATGAAAACCGCGAAAGTTTCTTTTACAAAAACTTTTTCTCTGATGACGGCACCGGATTTTGCGCCAAAAATTGAATTTACGATGATGCATTGGTTTTGAATCTACAAGTTGTTCTTCCTGTTCTTGACCATCGACTACCAATTGTTGATAATGATTAGATAAATTATCATCATTCATTGTTTCTTCAAATAATCTGTTTTCATTTATTGAAGATGACGATTCTTGATGAATCAACTGATCTTCATTATCAGAATTATTCCCGTTGATCGGTAGTTCTACTTCATTTCGGTTGTGATCATCGTCCTGATCCTCATCGATGTTTCGATTATATTGACCATGATAATAATCGTAGTTGGAAGATGAGCCCCGAATATTCGGAGCCAAAAAAATTAACAGACCTATGATGCTGGTGATTAAAAAGAAACTGAAATAACCAAAAAAAAGTTTTTTTTTGTTTTAAAACGATGGCAAAGTGTGAGTTTGATCTAGAAACCAAAAAGTTGTCTTAATTGATCGTCGTCAATGATGCCCATAAACGAAAAATATTTCTCTTAATCGTAATTCGAATCTCGTAATTCGCTTGTTTCAAAATCGACGGTTAATTATTAAATTTTTTATCTTAAAAAAAATAATACAACTCCACAATGTGATAAATTGTTACTCAAATTACAAAAAATAAATAAAGTTAAAAAAGAAACAAGAGTGTTTTGCTGAATTTTCTTAGGAACAAAATTTCTTCTTATTTTCGGGGATCTTTTTTTGGTAATAAGAGTTTTTTTCAAGTGCTTGAAATTCGTAGAAAAGTTGTGTATGTAACAAAGTTGATGAACAACAAAAAACAATCTTCGAACAAAAAAAAAACGTTCGGTAGTTGTTTTCTTTCAACAAAATTCTTAAAATCTCGTTGATTAAATGAAAAAAATTTGTCCAAAAACGATGATTATGATGAATAAAAAGAGAGAAAAATGGAACCCTGGTAAGTTTATCGAAATGTTATTCTCGAAATAAGGTTTTTAAAACTTTTCAGATTTTCCGGGAAACGAAGATGATTATTAGCAATACTTTCTGTGATTGATTTATTATCAAAGAAGAATCGTTTGAATTATTTTTTTGTGTGTATGTGTCTATTTGATGATCAGTTTGATGATGAGAATGATGATCATAAAACGATAACGGCAACAAACACACAATAACAGTACAAAACTCAATTATTATACATTTATATAGAAAGAGAAAAAGAAATATAAAAATAATATATATATCGTAGGTATGTGTAGTGTGTTTTTTTTTATAAATTTCTTCTTTTTTTGTTTTGTATACTAAACAACAGCAAATAATGGACGTAGTTTTGTTGTTTTTGTTCTTGTTTCCAAGCATTTGTTGATTGGCTGGATCGTATTTATTTTTTGTTCGATATAAACTTCTAGTTTGCTTTTCTTCTCTTGAATAAATAATGTCGGTAATGTTGTTTTCGTTTAAATAAAAATTCAATAGAAAAAAATAATTCAATAGAAAATGAAACAGGTAAATTTTGATCGAGTTTAAATTTAGTTTTAGAGTTGATTTTGTTTTTCCAATAGGTCGGTAACAAAAAAAGAAATCAAATTATTGTTTGAAAATGTTGCACACCTCTTGATTATTGCGGCGGGTTTTTTTTTCTCCAAATTAAGATTCGATAAATTGAAAATTTTTTTTTTAATGAATAAAGGTGATTAAAGGATTGTATTATTTTTTTCAATATTGAAGTTTTTCCTAGTTTTCGCTTGTAACAACAGAAAAAAAACACTTTTTGACAATCATCACCATCAGTTTTTATATTATGACAACATGAAACTAAATTAAGATGAGAGATAGATGTGTGTGTCTGTGGGATGAGTTGATGACTCCGGCGAGAGAGAAAATATTATAACTGACTAAATTTATTTATTTCCAGTATAATGTCGTCAATCATTCTGCTGCTTCTACGACACAACTTCTGTTTTTTTTTTTTTTTGATTTTTCTAGACAAGATCGACAGAGAAAGAACAGAAAACTGTTCAAAAAAAAAAGAAGAAAAGAACCGCGCGTGCGCAAGGCATTTTCAACATTTTTTTTCCCATCTACTGAAACGATCCCGAAGCTTTTTCTCGAAAATCCTGATTGTTTCAAGCTCTCAGTATTCGTCGAACCGTGTTTCGATGAAATTGAGAGGAAGATTTTTTTATTATAGAAAAAAACATTATTCCATTTCCTATCCATATTTTTCTACACAAGTTCAAAATGTCAAAGTTTATGATCATGGAGGAAAAAAAAATTTAACGAAATCAAAATTCAAGGTTAATTTGGTGCATTGGCGTCGATGTTTTTTGCCTCTTTCTCTCTCTTTTTCTCTTCAACTCTCTTTATAAAGTGTAGATGACAATCTCACGCCCTTTGTCGCTTCGTGTTCTAGTGAAGCTAAATAATGACAAGTTTTAAATTAAAACAGACAAAACATGAAACTAGAAACATGGAAAATTTTTCAATTTCGAAATAATACAAACATGTTTCGCGAGAAAAGTTTGTAATAAAAACAAAAAAAAAAACAAACATTGAAATGTGATTTTTCTCTTTTTCTATTTTTTTTTTTTCTCAAATTTTTTCATATATGAAATACATGTTAGGTTACATACAAAGAGCCAAAAAAAAAATCCACTACTTAAAAAGAAGAAAAAGAGAGAAAAAATAATGAATTAGGAAAATCACCGGATCGATATAATCTTCTTCCTGAAGAGATTTTTTTTTCAGGTTTAGATTCTAGCAAACCTAGAAATCAAATCATGATATAAAATTAGAATATCGAATCCAAAACCCTAAAAACATTAGATTTTAAATTAGGTGATTTCAGGTGCTGTTTCGTGAATACTTCATATGAAAAAAATTTTTAAAAAAAAAAAAATATGTCCCGATAACTATGAACTTTAACCTGAGCATTTTTGGTTGAGGTCAATGAATTGTAGTCATAAAAAGACTATAGTTGCGTGGTGTGTGTGTGTTTGTGTTCCTGTTATACCTGTTTACTTAGTCTAATATCGTTATTACAAAGATATGTTGTTTTTGTTAAACGATTATTCGCATCAGAATGAATCTCCATTTCACCCTCTCCTCAAAGAAAAATTATTATTGTAGATCCATAAATGAAAAGAATTATGATCTAACACTAGAGACAATAACCACAAAAAATCATTTCTTGGCTCTAATCAAAGCAGGACTTTGACTCGGAAATTTCCAACATCATACCACACATTTCGTAAAATTTTTTTATTTTAATTGTGATTTTTTTTCTCCATAAGGGGAGGAATGTTTTCTACCAATCTTTGAAGGTCGGAGAAAATCTCATTTAACAATCAATGAGGTAAGTTGGTTTTATTTGTCTAAAACTTAAAAAATCTAATTATTCTTTTTTTTCCCCTAAAACCACCTAACAGAAAAATTGATATTTTTTCGAAATATTTTTCAAAAATTTTTATTACACTAGTAAAGATTATTATGCTAAATTTTCTAACAGAAAAATGGTTAAAGTTGTTGTGTGTTTTTCTAAATAAAAAAAAAACTCAAGGTAAGACAACAACAACAAGCAAACTATTTATTGGTTTTTGAATTTTTTTTTGTTTTTTACAAACCCATAATGATAGTTTTTTGAATGAGTGTTTTAAATCCTAAAAACAATAATCATAAATTTTTGTTTGTTTCAGTTTTAAAAAAAATTGGAAATTAGTTATGAACGAGAAAGTACATTTTACAATCAAAAAATTAAATAGAAATGGATTCTTTGGATTCTATGAATTTAAACTTATTGATTCTGAACGGTTGATAGAAAAATTCAAAACCAATTGAATGATAATAGTTGTCAACAAGGATGTTTTTGGTTTTCCAAATCTCCATCAGTTCTTTGATTTAAGGCAAAATAACTTTTTAAATTTTTAAAATTATCTGAAGGTATGTCTGCCATCTTGCGGCTTTTCTCATTTAGTTTTCTAATAGAGTCACATGGAATGAAATTCAAAAAAAAAAATCACAACAAACCAATTCAACAATTTATGTTCAAGAATATTCAAAAAAGTTTATAAAAAGCTATCAGTTCTGAATGTTTTTCTCAAAATGTTCCTCATTCTTAGGCTGTTTTTCTTCTGGAAATTTTTTAGGAACGAATCGTGTGTTGATCAATAATCATTGGAAAATTATTTCAAAAAGTGGTTGGTCAATACACTCGGTACGTTCGATTAGTTTGGCGCAAAAACTCGTCGATCAAAAAAACAACAGTTTGATCCGAATCAGAAATGCCGTATTTGATCATTGGTGTCAATTGAAAAGCCAAAATGAATTGGAAACAAAAATTTGGAGCAATTTGCGTAATAATTTGCGAGCCAAAGAGAACATCAACCTGCCTGTCAATTACGAATTTTCGTTGCTGTCGGCGTTTGATGTTAATGTCAAGCAATCAAACAACAGCGAAAACCAAGAGGAACAAGAGCAAAAGCTTATTCCAAAACTGATTGATCGAGAGTTTTTCCAATCGATGACATCATTTATAGAACACTGTCAATCAATACAGAGTAATCAGATTGCCTCTGTTCGTTTCAGTGTTTTTTTAGCTCAGTATCCTGATTACTTGACCGATGCGCAACTGAATCTGATCAAAAGAACCGCCGAAGCGGTAGCTAACGATGAAATGATTCAAGTGAGAGCTATTCTAGTCGATATATTTAGATCGCTGGCCAGATCTTCAAACGAGAATTGTTGTCTAGCTTTTCGCTTGTTACCAGTGTTCTTGGAACGATACAAAAAATCATTCAGTTTGAAATTGGAGCTGATTGATATTCTTTTCAAATCTGTTTTAGAACATCATATGATTGAAAAATTGTGTGAAATAATGATAGAAAATTCTCGCATCTTGCAAATTGATATCAACGTCATAGGACAAGTAATTCGCTTAATAGCAAACATCCCACTGACAAAGGAGTTTGATCAAAAACATTTACTTAAAGTTTTAAAAACATTGCATAACAGCGTTTTTGTTTCCTATTCGGTTAGAAGATTGTCAAATTTTCATCGAAAAAATTTTAAGTGAAAAACTTCAATACACAAAAATTTCAAAAAAAATTCGTATGCCTTCTAGTGGCCATTGTCCGCATTGTGGTAATACATTGACAGGATTGTTAGATGAAGAACTTGAAAAAGCTTCGTAGACATTTCAAATCTATCATCTTTGATGAAAATGATCAATATATCATGAAAAACCTGACCGAATACGAACTTCAATTAATAAATTTTGAATTGATGTTAAATAAAAAGCATTTTGATTTGGTTATTGATGGTCTCAATGTCAGCTATCGTCGACAGAAAGCCTTGGTTCCTGATTCAACGGGCCTACGTACTTGGGCCAAAATTTATCGAATCAAAGATATCGATCAGCAAATCGTTTTCGACTCTTGAAGCTAATAAAATATTGGAAAATTATAATAAAATCCTAATGATTGGTAGAAGTCATATGAACAATTGGTTTCGATTGAACAGGTTATTGAAACGAAACACTGATCGAGTTACAAAATTTTTCCTCATGAATCAAACTCGTGATGATAATTATCTTCTACTGGCTGCCATTCAAAACCCTAAAACCAAAATTTTGTCAAGTGATTATTTTCGTGATCATAGGGAAAAGTTTCGCGAATGGTATATTAATCGAGACGACAGCCAGGAAGACTATACGAGGGAAACGAAACCAAATCTTGAACAGATTTTCAATAGGTGGCTCAAATCTCGCCAAATAAAATTCTCATCAAACATGCGTCTGATCTATCCAAATCAATTCGATGTGCGATACACTTTCATGATCATCAAGATTCTCATTCATCTACCCATTATCCGACAACTTCACTTACGGTTTGATTAAAGAAGACGAATTCAACGGTGATCACCAAATCGAGTGGATTTGCGCTCAACATCATGATTGAAACAAAAATCAAGGAGAAAACTCTTT